>JBAWJQ010003085.1:0-112538 GCA_037783105.1 Bactrocera zonata | reverse complement strand
AAAATATTTTATGATTTTTTGTTTCTAGTGAAATATGCTCTTTATTTAATTAACTGTTCAGGAGAGCTCAAAATTAATTTATCGCATAACATGTAACGCAAATTCTTCAAGATGTGAAATTTAAAAAGCTTTATATATACCTATCGTTACTATAGTCAGAAGATAAAGCATATGTAGAACTCGACGGCTAAAGTCAGTTGAATGGTCATATTTGAAGGATATAATTAATTATAAAAAGTTTATATTCAACTTTGTGATTACAGCTGGGTCAAACCACGTCAAGTGGTCCACGAAAATTTCGAAAAATCTCCGATTTTGAAAATTAGCAGTTCATTAGGAAGGGGACCAGACGCATACCCCGTACCATAAATATTTTGTCAAAATTCTTTTTTTTTTGTTAAAGTTATTGAAGGTTGAAATTTAGAAAAATTGGCAAAACGGTAAAATTTTTTTCTCATAAACTACTAGAGATAAATCGATGAAATTTTGCGAAGTCAAAGAAAAATGGTCGAACATATTATACTCGTAGATATTTTGACACGATCCATTTGTTTAAATAATAATATTTTACATAATTTTTTGGTAAGCTATTGAAACTTTTGAAAACACTTAAAAGTATGTGACAACGCGGAAAATATTCACCTTTAATAATCCGCAAACAGTTTCTTATTCATTCATACCATTCCAAATATATTGACTTTTTTGTCTCCCAACTGCTCTTAAAACGTATGGCACTATTAGCTGAATGGCCCCCCAATTTCCTTATTAAGTTAAGTTGTTGTATTAATAAATGGTTAGTACACTTCCTAATGTACGCTGGCGCTGTTATAATTATATAGGGTGGGCCATCTAACGTTTTAAATTTGAATTATCTATATTTCGACATTGGAAACGTTAAATACCATTCGGAAAGTGATAGATATTAATTAAAAAGTCTAAAATTTACGAAAGGGGTCGCTATTCACTAGAAGAAAACTGGGAAATATTAACAGATCGTTTGACCGAGGATGGTCAATTTGACCGAAAAATCAGCTTTTCGGACGAGGCTCATTTCCACCTTGATGGTTACGTTAACAAGCAGAATTATCCCGCACGTAATCGTCGAGAAGCCAATGCACCAAGCACGAATCACTGTATGGTTCGGATTTTGGTCTGGTGGAATCATCGGCCCATTATTCTTCGAAAATGAAGAAGCAATCGCAACCATCAATGGTGAGCGATATCGCGCAATGTTAACCGAATTTTTCTTCAAGCAAATTGAAGAGGAAGACTAGGGCAACACATGGTTATCGCAGGACGGATATTTACATTGAGATATGCTCACACAGCAAACTGTCAAAGAAAACTCCCGAAGTCAGCCATTACCCTAAGTAAAAGATCCTGTTTGGAAAAGAAAAAATCGTTGACACCTAGGGAACAGCATAGTTGTCGAAGCATCATTCTCGACACATGACCCCATTTTCTATGTTAGGAGAAAAAAACCATATTAGTCACAAAAGCAGAACTATAAGGATATTGCGAAAAAAAATCAAAAACTCTAAATTGTCTGGAATATATGGTTTATCAAATAGACCCCGGAAAGAAGCAATGACTATACGACTCAGTACATTTGTTAAATTATACAAAGCTTGTATAATAGAAGAGATGTTCTCCGATCGGTGGAAGGTACAGTGCTTGGCTCAACTCACAAAACCAAAAAAGCCACCCGAAGCGAAAGCATATTATGAAACCGCTTGGAGTTAGCGATCCAGAAAGCTGGCGGATTTATAAAAGAACCCTGGATGTGAAGAATGAGTTAAACGCAAAGTGGGCAAATATAATAAAAGCCCTTTACGAAATTCGCTCTTCATTATCTGATAAATATTATAATGAGATATTTTCAAAATAGAATATTGTTATTCGACACGGACGTGGACATTCATGGCGACAAATCAAATGCAATGACTGCATAAATGGTGTGCGCCAATGGTATGCTACCATAAGCCTAGAGCTTGTTGAGCAAAAAGCAGAAGTCTTGCTCATAAGATCAGTAATTCGAGAAAGGATGTCGCTCACCACAGAAAATTGTGAGATTATTTCTGAGTCACAGTTGACGTACATTAGTGTAATATTGAACTTAAGGCCCAAATTCCAGGTTCACTTGGAAAATGCGAAATGGTATGATGGCAAATAAAAGCTGTGAGCGTTCCAGCTGACGATTCTTAATAGCTACGGAAATATCAGTGCTTCCGGCTTCATTATGGATATAGACGCTAGACATAAAACCATATGATAGAGCAATTAACACATTGCATAGGCTTTCTGCAATATGCGGGATAAGTGATTTTCGAACCATATCAAATGACGCTGCTGAGGTATTAGCCGATTGGCAACCAGGGAGATGTACTCGTATTCGCACGAATATGTAACTTGTCAAAGACATCTGCCTCAGCAAAAAGGGATGAGAGAATCAAAAGCATCGCAATGTGGCAGCAACTGTGGCAAACTTCATGCAAAGGACAGTCGACTCACAGACTGATTCCGGATATACATTCATGGGTAGATTTACAACATGTAGACCTAGATTTTCATCTGACCCAAATATTTAGCGGCCATGGGTGCTGCTTTAGAAGCTACCTATATTGTCCGACGTGTACAGAGTGTATAGAAGACTCTGAATATGTACTCTATCATTGCCCTCGGTTTTCAAGTATAAGGGTAAAGCTGGAGATCTCATTTGGAGGTAGTCCCAAGTTGGAAAATTTGACTGCACTGCGAGTCCTCTGTAAAATAAAAAGCTGTCAGCGAAGCGGCAGCTCTAATTAAGATAAGGTTGAGACATTTACAACAGATTAGGCTGTACAATAAAAGAAACTTAAATGTATTCTTCTCTTCCATGAATTAATGATACTAAATCAAGGCCCCGTGAGAGAGGCATGAGTTGGGAGTAGGTTACGTTGAGCGGATTAAAGTCCCGCACACCGTTTCCTCCTACTATAAAAAATGCTCACACAGCAGGATTTAAAATTAATCCATTGATGTTTTTAAAAAAAGTAAGACGCGGTATAATTTATATTTAAGATATTACAAATTAATTTCGTTCTATAGCATAAAACTTTTGTGTGTTTTTACTGCAACTAACCAATACTTTCTGTTACGACCGTACAACCTTTACTTGATTAGTCGACCAGCAGTACTGCATTTAAGTATTCCGGGAAATCACGTATACGTAGTGTAGGCACAAACAAGCCAATATACACATGGTTAGCATAGATATTTTCCCGCAACGTTTTATTTGTGCGTAAGGGTTTTCATATTATATTTATAATCTAATTAATTATAAGTAATTTATAGCTGATATTGAAACCAATATTTTGAACTAAAAGAGAAAATTTAATAATATTAACACACTTAATGTGTTAAAGCAACTAATATTTTATTTCTAAACACTTTAATAAAATATGTCGATAACAAATTATATTCTGCTATTAGTGTCATCTATTCTAATAAAGCAAAGGCACTTTAAGGTTATTTTTATTTTTGGAAATATCGAGCCACGTCTGTCGAATATGAAAGCTGGGCACAGTTACAAATATTGTTTTTGGCCAAGAATTTACGAACAAGCATAAAACAAAAGTTGCCAAACTCATAAGAACACTTAATACTTAAAGAACATAAACCTTGTACCAAGGTAATGAAAATAAATGTTGATAGTTTGGCTCTTCAACCCGTGACATACATATATGTTTAAAATTATCCCTATTTTCTCCACGGACTTCATATAATACTAAGCTTTGGTTATTCCATAACTGTTCTTTATTGTGAACATCGCTATACTCTGTCCGATGCTTTTCATTTGCTAAAACCACTGTTGATTTTGGGTTGAAAAATATGTAAGCTTTTGAAAGTAAGGAGATAATTTAGCTTTAAAAGGAAGGCTTAGGACTCACAATATTTTTACTTGAGCAAGTTCTTTGGTTGTTACCTATTAGAAAATCTTAACTCACAAAAGCGATATTTAAAAAATCTCTACGCAGTCCACCTATTCATTCGTTAAGAGCACAAATTTTTCTCGGCTTGTTTGATTATAACTTAAGCACAAGCTAACTAGAAATTTAATTTAAAAAATATAAATATTGTATTCTTCTATTGATTCATTTATATCTGGCTCATACCCGCCATTGTTAATATTCGCTAATCTAAATCACAAATCATTTAGTCTATTAATCAATCAATCTCAAAAATCTGCGAAGAATATGCTTTTAAAAGTTTTCTTTCCACGCTCTTTTGTACTACAGACACATTATCAATTTGACATATGGTCAACCACTAAATACAAATAATCTAATAAATCATCCGTTGAGGCCAAACTTAAAGTTTGTTAAAACAACACTGACAGATCTATTGTAACGTTGCAATGTAGGCAGTCTATTTGCTCTCCGCAACGTACCAGCTGCTCCTTCGCCTTTTCCGAAAGCCAATAATTTCGGTTAAAATGCTGTGTGCAAGTCGAGTAGAAAATCGTTCCGCTGTCTGTTGTGATTGCAGCTTCTCGACGTCGAACTTTTCTTTTGTTCGTTGATGTTAGGACTTAAACCGTACGCGCGTCTAAAGAAGTGGAGACGTGTCTTCCGTTTGTTACAACATGGTCGTTCATGTTGGTTGGTGAAGGTCGCGGGACTGCTCTCATAAGTGCACTCCAACTATTCGTGTAGGGCATCTTTGGTAACATCGCTTCTCTTCCGTAGGGGCGTGGGCGCAAATCAGCGATATATTGAAGAACTTCGCTTTGGTGCGGGTTGTGAATTGCCTTCTTCTTTACCGTTTACGCGATTATAGCTGAGTTAACGTTGTCGTTTCTTCTTTTCGCAATTTGGCGCCAATTCGAGATACCAAGTGCAGTCAGGTCTTTCTCCACCTGATCTTTCCAACAGAGTGGAGATCTTCTTCTTTCTCTGCGGTATTCGCCGGTGTCAATCCGCAAAGGACCAATCTTTCGCAGAATCTTTCTCTCGAAAAATCATAACGTCGACTAATCAAATGATGTTCATACCTTCGCACCATACAGCAGGACAAGAAGTTTGATGACCAGTCTGGAGAAAGCAGAACTAACGGCGCGGTTGGTGATGTCGATGATATCAAAATCATCGACGTACGCAGCAACTGAACACTCTTATGAAAGAGTTTACCTCCTTTGCTGAAATCTGCAGCTCGATTTTTTTTTCTCCAGCAATAGGTTTAAGAAGTCACACGATGGGAAGTATCCTTGTCTAAAACATCGCTTGGTATCGAACGGTCCCCCGATCCGGATGGAGCTTTTTGGGTTGTTCAACGTCAGCTTACACAGCCGTTTTAGCTTTGCGGAAATACCAAGTTTAGACTTGGAGGCAGTTCCTTTTTGTTTTGTCGAAGGAGGCTTTGAAATCAACATCATCACACCAATAAGGTTCGATCAGTTTGTTACCGGTGGGCTTCAATCTTTCACTTATACTATATTGGGAGGCTTTTTCCCCGGTGATTAGCGCAGTTTGTGGGGTCCTCTTTTTTGCGGGTTGGGTAAAGCATTCACAGCTTCTATCATCGGCCATGCTTTCATGCAACTATACCGCGAAAAGACGCTGATGCATGCGCCATGTCAGGTTCTCGCCACCGCATTTGAATAGCTCCATCCATCGGCTCCTGCCGCTTTATTGTTCGGTAGTTCTAACATTAATCCCACGTTGGAATAATTTCTTTAGAGAACCCAATTATCTCCATTTCCACATTTTGAACGTTAATTCGTTCCGTGTTTTAAAGTGTTTGTTTATTTTGCCTATTATTGAAAAAATTTAATACCTTTACGTTCGAACTCTTTTAACTTCCAGAAGCAATAAATAAATCTGAAAATTCCTCCTTGACATGGCAATAAATCAGTTGTATGAAGCTATATTTGTGACTTTGCAGGAAATATGAAACTTGAAGCTGTTGAAGGAGGAGGGCAGTGAGCTTAGTGGAGTGCTTTTTTATTAACGCAGATAGCAGGGCGGCGATACTAACCTTGAACTCATTAATAGTGCGTTGCAAAATATTTTATGATTTTTTGTTTCTAGTGAAATATGCTCTTTATTTAATTAACTGTTCAGGAGAGCTCAAAATTAATTTATCGCATAACATGTAACGCAAATTCTTCAAGATGTGAAATTTAAAAGCTTTATATATACCTATCGTTACTATAGTCAGAAGATAAAGCATATGTAGAACTCGACGGCTAAAGTCAGTTGAATGGTCATATTTGAAGGATATAATTAATTATAAAAAGTTTATATTCAACTTTGTGATTACAGCTGGGTCAAACCACGTCAAGTGGTCCACGAAAATTTCGAAAAATCTCCGATTTTGAAAATTAGCAGTTCATTAGGAAGGGGACCAGACGCATACCCCGTGACATAAATATTTTGTCAAAATTCTTTTTTTTTTGTTAAAGTTATTGAAGGTTGAAATTTAGAAAAATTGGCAAAACGGTAAAATTTTTTTCTCATAAACTACTAGAGATAAATCGATGAAATTTTGCGAAGTCAAAGAAAAATGGTCGAACATATTATACTCGTAGATATTTTGACACGATCCATTTGTTTAAATAATAATATTTTACATAATTTTTTGGTAAGCTATTGAAACTTTTGAAAACACTTAAAAGTATGTGACAACGCGGAAAATATTCACCTTTAATAATCCGCAAACAGTTTCTTATTCATTCATACCATTCCAAATATATTGACTTTTTTGTCTCCCAACTGCTCTTAAAACGTATGGCACTATTAGCTGAATGGCCCCCCAATTTCCTTATTAAGTTAAGTTGTTGTATTAATAAATGGTTAGTACACTTCCTAATGTACGCTGGCGCTGTTATAATTATATAGGGTGGGCCATCTAACGTTTTAAATTTGAATTATCTATATTTCGACATTGGAAACGTTAAATACCATTCGGAAAGTGATAGATATTAATTAAAAAGTCTAAAATTTACGAAAGGGGTCGCTATTCACTAGAAGAAAACTGGGAAATATTAACAGATCGTTTGACCGAGGATGGTCAATTTGACCGAAAAATCAGCTTTTCGGACGAGGCTCATTTCCACCTTGATGGTTACGTTAACAAGCAGAATTATCCCGCACGTAATCGTCGAGAAGCCAATGCACCAAGCACGAATCACTGTATGGTTCGGATTTTGGTCTGGTGGAATCATCGGCCCATTATTCTTCGAAAATGAAGAAGCAATCGCAACCATCAATGGTGAGCGATATCGCGCAATGTTAACCGAATTTTTCTTCAAGCAAATTGAAGAGGAAGACTAGGGCAACACATGGTTATCGCAGGACGGATATTTACATTGAGATATGCTCACACAGCAAACTGTCAAAGAAAACTCCCGAAGTCAGCCATTACCCTAAGTAAAAGATCCTGTTTGGAAAAGAAAAAAATCGTTGACACCTAGGGAACAGCATAGTTGTCGAAGCATCATTCTCGACACATGACCCCATTTTCTATGTTAGGAGAAAAAAACCATATTAGTCACAAAAGCAGAACTATAAGGATATTGCGAAAAAAAATCAAAAACTCTAAATTGTCTGGAATATATGGTTTATCAAATAGACCCCGGAAAGAAGCAATGACTATACGACTCAGTACATTTGTTAAATTATACAAAGCTTGTATAATAGAAGAGATGTTCTCCGATCGGTGGAAGGTACAGTGCTTGGCTCAACTCACAAAACCAAAAAAGCCACCCGAAGCGAAAGCATATTATGAAACCGCTTGGAGTTAGCGATCCAGAAAGCTGGCGGATTTATAAAAGAACCCTGGATGTGAAGAATGAGTTAAACGCAAAGTGGGCAAATATAATAAAAGCCCTTTACGAAATTCGCTCTTCATTATCTGATAAATATTATAATGAGATATTTTCAAAATAGAATATTGTTATTCGACACGGACGTGGACATTCATGGCGACAAATCAAATGCAATGACTGCATAAATGGTGTGCGCCAATGGTATGCTACCATAAGCCTAGAGCTTGTTGAGCAAAAAGCAGAAGTCTTGCTCATAAGATCAGTAATTCGAGAAAGGATGTCGCTCACCACAGAAAATTGTGAGATTATTTCTGAGTCACAGTTGACGTACATTAGTGTAATATTGAACTTAAGGCCCAAATTCCAGGTTCACTTGGAAAATGCGAAATGGTATGATGGCAAATAAAAGCTGTGAGCGTTCCAGCTGACGATTCTTAATAGCTACGGAAATATCAGTGCTTCCGGCTTCATTATGGATATAGACGCTAGACATAAAACCATATGATAGAGCAATTAACACATTGCATAGGCTTTCTGCAATATGCGGGATAAGTGATTTTCGAACCATATCAAATGACGCTGCTGAGGTATTAGCCGATTGGCAACCAGGGAGATGTACTCGTATTCGCACGAATATGTAACTTGTCAAAGACATCTGCCTCAGCAAAAAGGGATGAGAGAATCTAAAGCATCGCAATGTGGCAGCAACTGTGGCAAACTTCATGCAAAGGACAGTCGACTCACAGACTGATTCCGGACATACATTCATGGGTAGATTTACAACATGTAGACCTAGATTTTCATCTGACCCAAATATTTAGCGGCCATGGGTGCTGCTTTAGAAGCTACCTATATTGTCCGACGTGTACAGAGTGTATAGAAGACTCTGAATATGTACTCTATCATTGCCCTCGGTTTTCAAGTATAAGGGTAAAGCTGGAGATCTCATTTGGAGGTAGTCCCAAGTTGGAAAATTTGACTGCACTGCGAGTCCTCTGTAAAATAAAAAGCTGTCAGCGAAGCGGCAGCTCTAATTAAGATAAGGTTGAGACATTTACAACAGATTAGGCTGTACAATAAAAGAAACTTAAATGTATTCTTCTCTTCCATGAATTAATGATACTAAATCAAGGCCCCGTGAGAGAGGCATGAGTTGGGAGTAGGTTACGTTGAGCGGATTAAAGTCCCGCACACCGTTTCCTCCTACTATAAAAAATGCTCACACAGCAGGATTTAAAATTAATCCATTGATGTTTTTAAAAAAAGTAAGACGCGGTATAATTTATATTTAAGATATTACAAATTAATTTCGTTCTATAGCATAAAACTTTTGTGTGTTTTTACTGCAACTAACCAATACTTTCTGTTACGACCGTACAACCTTTACTTGATTAGTCGACCAGCAGTACTGCATTTAAGTATTCCGGGAAATCACGTATACGTAGTGTAGGCACAAACAAGCCAATATACACATGGTTAGCATAGATATTTTCCCGCAACGTTTTATTTGTGCGTAAGGGTTTTCATATTATATTTATAATCTAATTAATTATAAGTAATTTATAGCTGATATTGAAACCAATATTTTGAACTAAAAGAGAAAATTTAATAATATTAACACACTTAATGTGTTAAAGCAACTAATATTTTATTTCTAAACACTTTAATAAAATATGTCGATAACAAATTATATTCTGCTATTAGTGTCATCTATTCTAATAAAGCAAAGGCACTTTAAGGTTATTTTTATTTTTGGAAATATCGAGCCACGTCTGTCGAATATGAAAGCTGGGCACAGTTACAAATATTGTTTTTGGCCAAGAATTTACGAACAAGCATAAAACAAAAGTTGCCAAACTCATAAGAACACTTAATACTTAAAGAACATAAACCTTGTACCAAGGTAATGAAAATAAATGTTGATAGTTTGGCTCTTCAACCCGTGACATACATATATGTTTAAAATTATCCCTATTTTCTCCACGGACTTCATATAATACTAAGCTTTGGTTATTCCATAACTGTTCTTTATTGTGAACATCGCTATACTCTGTCCGATGCTTTTCATTTGCTAAAACTACTGTTGATTTTGGGTTGAAAAATATGTAAGCTTTTGAAAGTAAGGAGATAATTTAGCTTTAAAAGGAAGGCTTAGGACTCACAATATTTTTACTTGAGCAAGTTCTTTGGTTGTTACCTATTAGAAAATCTTAACTCACAAAAGCGATATTTAAAAAATCTCTACGCAGTCCACCTATTCATTCGTTAAGAGCACAAATTTTTCTCGGCTTGTTTGATTATAACTTAAGCACAAGCTAACTAGAAATTTAATTTAAAAAATATAAATATTGTATTCTTCTATTGATTCATTTATATCTGGCTCATACCCGCCATTGTTAATATTCGCTAATCTAAATCACAAATCATTTAGTCTATTAATCAATCAATCTCAAAAATCTGCGAAGAATATGCTTTTAAAAGTTTTCTTTCCACGCTCTTTTGTACTACAGACACATTATCAATTTGACATATGGTCAACCACTAAATACAAATAATCTAATAAATCATCCGTTGAGGCCAAACTTAAAGTTTGTTAAAACAACACTGACAGATCTATTGTAACGTTGCAATGTAGGCAGTCTATTTGCTCTCCGCAACGTACCAGCTGTTCCTTCGCCTTTTCCGAAAGGGAATAATTTCGGTTAAAATGCTGTGTGCAAGTCGAGTAGAAAATCGTTCCGCTGTCTGTTGTGATTGCAGCTTCTCGACGTCGAACTTTTCTTTTGTTCGTTGATGTTAGGACTTAAACCGTACGCGCGTCTAAAGAAGTGGAGACGTGTCTTCCGTTTGTTACAACATGGTCGTTCATGTTGGTTGGTGAAGGTCGCGGGACTGCTCTCATAAGTGCACTCCAACTATTCGTGTAGGGCATCTTTGGTAACATCGCTTCTCTTCCGTAGGGGCGTGGGCGCAAATCAGCGATATATTGAAGAACTTCGCTTTGGTGCGGGTTGTGAATTGCCTTCTTCTTTACCGTTTACGCGATTATAGCTGAGTTAACGTTGTCGTTTCTTCTTTTCGCAATTTGGCGCCAATTCGAGATACCAAGTGCAGTCAGCTCTTTCTCCACCTGATCTTTCCAACAGAGTGGAGATCTTCTTCTTTCTCTGCGGTATTCGCCGGTGTCAATCCGCAAAGGACCAATCTTTCGCAGAATCTTTCTCTCGAAAAATCATAACGTCGATTAATCAAATGATGTTCATACCTTCGCACCATACAGCAGGACAAGAAGTTTGATGACCAGTCTGGAGAAAGCAGAACTAACGGCGCGGTTGGTGATGTCGATGATATCAAAATCATCGACGTACGCAGCAACTGAACACTCTTATGAAAGAGTTTACCTCCTTTGCTGAAATCTGCAGCTCGATTTTTTTTTCTCCAGCAATAGGTTTAAGAAGTCACACGATGGGAAGTATCCTTGTCTAAAACATCGCTTGGTATCGAACGGTTCCCCGATCCGGATGGAGCTTTTTGGGTTGTTCAACGTCAGCTTACACAGCCGTTTTAGCTTTGCGGAAATACCAAGTTTAGACTTGGAGGCAGTTCCTTTTTGTTTTGTCGAAGGAGGCTTTGAAATCAACATCATCACACCAATAAGGTTCGATCAGTTTGTTACCGGTGGGCTTCAATCTTTCACTTATACTATATTGGGAGGCTTTTTCCCCGGTGATTAGCGCAGTTTGTGGGGTCCTCTTTTTTGCGGGTTGGGTAAAGCATTCACAGCTTCTATCATCGGCCATGCTTTCATGCAACTATACCGCGAAAAGACGCTGATGCATGCGCCATGTCAGGTTCTCGCCACCGCATTTGAATAGCTCCATCCATCGGCTCCTGCCGCTTTATTGTTCGGTAGTTCTAACATTAATCCCACGTTGGAATAATTTCTTTAGAGAACCCAATTATCTCCATTTCCACATTTTGAACGTTAATTCGTTCCGTGTTTTAAAGTGTTTGTTTATTTTGCCTATTATTGAAAAAATTTAATACCTTTACGTTCGAACTCTTTTAACTTCCAGAAGCAATAAATAAATCTGAAAATTCCTCCTTGACATGGCAATAAATCAGTTGTATGAAGCTATATTTGTGACTTTGCAGGAAATATGAAACTTGAAGCTGTTGAAGGAGGAGGGCAGTGAGCTTAGTGGAGTGCTTTTTTATTAACGCAGATAGCAGGGCGGCGATACTAACCTTGAACTCATTAATAGTGCGTTGCAAAATATTTTATGATTTTTTGTTTCTAGTGAAATATGCTCTTTATTTAATTAACTGTTCAGGAGAGCTCAAAATTAATTTATCGCATAACATGTAACGCAAATTCTTCAAGATGTGAAATTTAAAAGCTTTATATATACCTATCGTTACTATAGTCAGAAGATAAAGCATATGTAGAACTCGACGGCTAAAGTCAGTTGAATGGTCATATTTGAAGGATATAATTAATTATAAAAAGTTTATATTCAACTTTGTGATTACAGCTGGGTCAAACCACGTCAAGTGGTCCACGAAAATTTCGAAAAATCTCCGATTTTGAAAATTAGCAGTTCATTAGGAAGGGGACCAGACGCATACCCCGTGACATAAATATTTTGTCAAAATTCTTTTTTTTTTGTTAAAGTTATTGAAGGTTGAAATTTAGAAAAATTGGCAAAACGGTAAAATTTTTTTCTCATAAACTACTAGAGATAAATCGATGAAATTTTGCGAAGTCAAAGAAAAATGGTCGAACATATTATACTCGTAGATATTTTGACACGATCCATTTGTTTAAATAATAATATTTTACATAATTTTTTGGTAAGCTATTGAAACTTTTGAAAACACTTAAAAGTATGTGACAACGCGGAAAATATTCACCTTTAATAATCCGCAAACAGTTTCTTATTCATTCATACCATTCCAAATATATTGACTTTTTTGTCTCCCAACTGCTCTTAAAACGTATGGCACTATTAGCTGAATGGCCCCCCAATTTCCTTATTAAGTTAAGTTGTTGTATTAATAAATGGTTAGTACACTTCCTAATGTACGCTGGCGCTGTTATAATTATATAGGGTGGGCCATCTAACGTTTTAAATTTGAATTATCTATATTTCGACATTGGAAACGTTAAATACCATTCGGAAAGTGATAGATATTAATTAAAAAGTCTAAAATTTACGAAAGGGGTCGCTATTCACTAGAAGAAAACTGGGAAATATTAACAGATCGTTTGACCGAGGATGGTCAATTTGACCGAAAAATCAGCTTTTCGGACGAGGCTCATTTCCACCTTGATGGTTACGTTAACAAGCAGAATTATCCCGCACGTAATCGTCGAGAAGCCAATGCACCAAGCACGAATCACTGTATGGTTCGGATTTTGGTCTGGTGGAATCATCGGCCCATTATTCTTCGAAAATGAAGAAGCAATCGCAACCATCAATGGTGAGCGATATCGCGCAATGTTAACCGAATTTTTCTTCAAGCAAATTGAAGAGGAAGACTAGGGCAACACATGGTTATCGCAGGACGGATATTTACATTGAGATATGCTCACACAGCAAACTGTCAAAGAAAACTCCCGAAGTCAGCCATTACCCTAAGTAAAAGATCCTGTTTGGAAAAGAAAAAAATCGTTGACACCTAGGGAACAGCATAGTTGTCGAAGCATCATTCTCGACACATGACCCCATTTTCTATGTTAGGAGAAAAAAACCATATTAGTCACAAAAGCAGAACTATAAGGATATTGCGAAAAAAATCAAAAACTCTAAATTGTCTGGAATATATGGTTTATCAAATAGACCCCGGAAAGAAGCAATGACTATACGACTCAGTACATTTGTTAAATTATACAAAGCTTGTATAATAGAAGAGATGTTCTCCGATCGGTGGAAGGTACAGTGCTTGGCTCAACTCACAAAACCAAAAAAGCCACCCGAAGCGAAAGCATATTATGAAACCGCTTGGAGTTAGCGATCCAGAAAGCTGGCGGATTTATAAAAGAACCCTGGATGTGAAGAATGAGTTAAACGCAAAGTGGGCAAATATAATAAAAGCCCTTTACGAAATTCGCTCTTCATTATCTGATAAATATTATAATGAGATATTTTCAAAATAGAATATTGTTATTCGACACGGACGTGGACATTCATGGCGACAAATCAAATGCAATGACTGCATAAATGGTGTGCGCCAATGGTATGCTACCATAAGCCTAGAGCTTGTTGAGCAAAAAGCAGAAGTCTTGCTCATAAGATCAGTAATTCGAGAAAGGATGTCGCTCACCACAGAAAATTGTGAGATTATTTCTGAGTCACAGTTGACGTACATTAGTGTAATATTGAACTTAAGGCCCAAATTCCAGGTTCACTTGGAAAATGCGAAATGGTATGATGGCAAATAAAAGCTGTGAGCGTTCCAGCTGACGATTCTTAATAGCTACGGAAATATCAGTGCTTCCGGCTTCATTATGGATATAGACGCTAGACATAAAACCATATGATAGAGCAATTAACACATTGCATAGGCTTTCTGCAATATGCGGGATAAGTGATTTTCGAACCATATCAAATGACGCTGCTGAGGTATTAGCCGATTGGCAACCAGGGAGATGTACTCGTATTCGCACGAATATGTAACTTGTCAAAGACATCTGCCTCAGCAAAAAGGGATGAGAGAATCAAAAGCATCGCAATGTGGCAGCAACTGTGGCAAACTTCATGCAAAGGACAGTCGACTCACAGACTGATTCCGGATATACATTCATGGGTAGATTTACAACATGTAGACCTAGATTTTCATCTGACCCAAATATTTAGCGGCCATGGGTGCTGCTTTAGAAGCTACCTATATTGTCCGACGTGTACAGAGTGTATAGAAGACTCTGAATATGTACTCTATCATTGCCCTCGGTTTTCAAGTATAAGGGTAAAGCTGGAGATCTCATTTGGAGGTAGTCCCAAGTTGGAAAATTTGACTGCACTGCGAGTCCTCTGTAAAATAAAAAGCTGTCAGCGAAGCGGCAGCTCTAATTAAGATAAGGTTGAGACATTTACAACAGATTAGGCTGTACAATAAAAGAAACTTAAATGTATTCTTCTCTTCCATGAATTAATGATACTAAATCAAGGCCCCGTGAGAGAGGCATGAGTTGGGAGTAGGTTACGTTGAGCGGATTAAAGTCCCGCACACCGTTTCCTCCTACTATAAAAAATGCTCACACAGCAGGATTTAAAATTAATCCATTGATGTTTTTAAAAAAGTAAGACGCGGTATAATTTATATTTAAGATATTACAAATTAATTTCGTTCTATAGCATAAAACTTTTGTGTGTTTTTACTGCAACTAACCAATACTTTCTGTTACGACCGTACAACCTTTACTTGATTAGTCGACCAGCAGTACTGCATTTAAGTATTCCGGGAAATCACGTATACGTAGTGTAGGCACAAACAAGCCAATATACACATGGTTAGCATAGATATTTTCCCGCAACGTTTTATTTGTGCGTAAGGGTTTTCATATTATATTTATAATCTAATTAATTATAAGTAATTTATAGCTGATATTGAAACCAATATTTTGAACTAAAAGAGAAAATTTAATAATATTAACACACTTAATGTGTTAAAGCAACTAATATTTTATTTCTAAACACTTTAATAAAATATGTCGATAACAAATTATATTCTGCTATTAGTGTCATCTATTCTAATAAAGCAAAGGCACTTTAAGGTTATTTTTATTTTTGGAAATATCGAGCCACGTCTGTCGAATATGAAAGCTGGGCACAGTTACAAATATTGTTTTTGGCCAAGAATTTACGAACAAGCATAAAACAAAAGTTGCCAAACTCATAAGAACACTTAATACTTAAAGAACATAAACCTTGTACCAAGGTAATGAAAATAAATGTTGATAGTTTGGCTCTTCAACCCGTGACATACATATATGTTTAAAATTATCCCTATTTTCTCCACGGACTTCATATAATACTAAGCTTTGGTTATTCCATAACTGTTCTTTATTGTGAACATCGCTATACTCTGTCCGATGCTTTTCATTTGCTAAAACCACTGTTGATTTTGGGTTGAAAAATATGTAAGCTTTTGAAAGTAAGGAGATAATTTAGCTTTAAAAGGAAGGCTTAGGACTCACAATATTTTTACTTGAGCAAGTTCTTTGGTTGTTACCTATTAGAAAATCTTAACTCACAAAAGCGATATTTAAAAAATCTCTACGCAGTCCACCTATTCATTCGTTAAGAGCACAAATTTTTCTCGGCTTGTTTGATTATAACTTAAGCACAAGCTAACTAGAAATTTAATTTAAAAAATATAAATATTGTATTATTCTATTGATTCATTTATATCTGGCTCATACCCGCCATTGTTAATATTCGCTAATCTAAATCACAAATCATTTAGTCTATTAATCAATCAATCTCAAAAATCTGCGAAGAATATGCTTTTAAAAGTTTTCTTTCCACGCTCTTTTGTACTACAGACACATTATCAATTTGACATATGGTCAACCACTAAATACAAATAATCTAATAAATCATCCGTTGAGGCCAAACTTAAAGTTTGTTAAAACAACACTGACAGATCTATTGTAACGTTGCAATGTAGGCAGTCTATTTGCTCTCCGCAACGTACCAGCTGCTCCTTCGCCTTTTCCGAAAGCCAATAATTTCGGTTAAAATGCTGTGTGCAAGTCGAGTAGAAAATCGTTCCGCTGTCTGTTGTGATTGCAGCTTCTCGACGTCGAACTTTTCTTTTGTTCGTTGATGTTAGGACTTAAACCGTACGCGCGTCTAAAGAAGTGGAGACGTGTCTTCCGTTTGTTACAACATGGTCGTTCATGTTGGTTGGTGAAGGTCGCGGGACTGCTCTCATAAGTGCACTCCAACTATTCGTGTAGGGCATCTTTGGTAACATCGCTTCTCTTCCGTAGGGGCGTGGGCGCAAATCAGCGATATATTGAAGAACTTCGCTTTGGTGCGGGTTGTGAATTGCCTTCTTCTTTACCGTTTACGCGATTATAGCTGAGTTAACGTTGTCGTTTCTTCTTTTCGCAATTTGGCGCCAATTCGAGATACCAAGTGCAGTCAGGTCTTTCTCCACCTGATCTTTCCAACAGAGTGGAGATCTTCTTCTTTCTCTGCGGTATTCGCCGGTGTCAATCCGCAAAGGACCAATCTTTCGCAGAATCTTTCTCTCGAAAAATCATAACGTCGACTAATCAAATGATGTTCATACCTTCGCACCATACAGCAGGACAAGAAGTTTGATGACCAGTCTGGAGAAAGCAGAACTAACGGCGCGGTTGGTGATGTCGATGATATCAAAATCATCGACGTACGCAGCAACTGAACACTCTTATGAAAGAGTTTACCTCCTTTGCTGAAATCTGCAGCTCGATTTTTTTCTCCAGCAATAGGTTTAAGAAGTCACACGATGGGAAGTATCCTTGTCTAAAACATCGCTTGGTATCGAACGGTCCCCCGATCCGGATGGAGCTTTTTGGGTTGTTCAACGTCAGCTTACACAGCCGTTTTAGCTTTGCGGAAATACCAAGTTTAGACTTGGAGGCAGTTCCTTTTTGTTTTGTCGAAGGAGGCTTTGAAATCAACATCATCACACCAATAAGGTTCGATCAGTTTGTTACCGGTGGGCTTCAATCTTTCACTTATACTATATTGGGAGGCTTTTTCCCCGGTGATTAGCGCAGTTTGTGGGGTCCTCTTTTTTGCGGGTTGGGTAAAGCATTCACAGCTTCTATCATCGGCCATGCTTTCATGCAACTATACCGCGAAAAGACGCTGATGCATGCGCCATGTCAGGTTCTCGCCACCGCATTTGAATAGCTCCATCCATCGGCTCCTGCCGCTTTATTGTTCGGTAGTTCTAACATTAATCCCACGTTGGAATAATTTCTTTAGAGAACCCAATTATCTCCATTTCCACATTTTGAACGTTAATTCGTTCCGTGTTTTAAAGTGTTTGTTTATTTTGCCTATTATTGAAAAAATTTAATACCTTTACGTTCGAACTCTTTTAACTTCCAGAAGCAATAAATAAATCTGAAAATTCCTCCTTGACATGGCAATAAATCAGTTGTATGAAGCTATATTTGTGACTTTGCAGGAAATATGAAACTTGAAGCTGTTGAAGGAGGAGGGCAGTGAGCTTAGTGGAGTGCTTTTTTATTAACGCAGATAGCAGGGCGGCGATACTAACCTTGAACTCATTAATAGTGCGTTGCAAAATATTTTATGATTTTTTGTTTCTAGTGAAATATGCTCTTTATTTAATTAACTGTTCAGGAGAGCTCAAAATTAATTTATCGCATAACATGTAACGCAAATTCTTCAAGATGTGAAATTTAAAAGCTTTATATATACCTATCGTTACTATAGTCAGAAGATAAAGCATATGTAGAACTCGACGGCTAAAGTCAGTTGAATGGTCATATTTGAAGGATATAATTAATTATAAAAAGTTTATATTCAACTTTGTGATTACAGCTGGGTCAAACCACGTCAAGTGGTCCACGAAAATTTCGAAAAATCTCCGATTTTGAAAATTAGCAGTTCATTAGGAAGGGGACCAGACGCATACCCCGTGACATAAATATTTTGTCAAAATTCTTTTTTTTTTGTTAAAGTTATTGAAGGTTGAAATTTAGAAAAATTGGCAAAACGGTAAAATTTTTTTCTCATAAACTACTAGAGATAAATCGATGAAATTTTGCGAAGTCAAAGAAAAATGGTCGAACATATTATACTCGTAGATATTTTGACACGATCCATTTGTTTAAATAATAATATTTTACATAATTTTTTGGTAAGCTATTGAAACTTTTGAAAACACTTAAAAGTATGTGACAACGCGGAAAATATTCACCTTTAATAATCCGCAAACAGTTTCTTATTCATTCATACCATTCCAAATATATTGACTTTTTTGTCTCCCAACTGCTCTTAAAACGTATGGCACTATTAGCTGAATGGCCCCCCAATTTCCTTATTAAGTTAAGTTGTTGTATTAATAAATGGTTAGTACACTTCCTAATGTACGCTGGCGCTGTTATAATTATATAGGGTGGGCCATCTAACGTTTTAAATTTGAATTATCTATATTTCGACATTGGAAACGTTAAATACCATTCGGAAAGTGATAGATATTAATTAAAAAGTCTAAAATTTACGAAAGGGGTCGCTATTCACTAGAAGAAAACTGGGAAATATTAACAGATCGTTTGACCGAGGATGGTCAATTTGACCGAAAAATCAGCTTTTCGGACGAGGCTCATTTCCACCTTGATGGTTACGTTAACAAGCAGAATTATCCCGCACGTAATCGTCGAGAAGCCAATGCACCAAGCACGAATCACTGTATGGTTCGGATTTTGGTCTGGTGGAATCATCGGCCCATTATTCTTCGAAAATGAAGAAGCAATCGCAACCATCAATGGTGAGCGATATCGCGCAATGTTAACCGAATTTTTCTTCAAGCAAATTGAAGAGGAAGACTAGGGCAACACATGGTTATCGCAGGACGGATATTTACATTGAGATATGTTCACACAGCAAACTGTCAAAGAAAACTCCCGAAGTCAGCCATTACCATAAGTAAAAAATCCTGTTTGGAAAAGAAAAAAATCGTTGACACCTAGGGAACAGCATAGTTGTCGAAGCATCATTCTCGACACATGACCCCATTTTCTATGTTAGGAGAAAAAAACCATATTAGTCACAAAAGCAGAACTATAAGGATATTGCGAAAAAAAATCAAAAACTCTAAATTGTCTGGAATATATGGTTTATCAAATAGACCCCGGAAAGAAGCAATGACTATACGACTCAGTACATTTGTTAAATTATACAAAGCTTGTATAATAGAAGAGATGTTCTCCGATCGGTGGAAGGTACAGTGCTTGGCTCAACTCACAAAACCAAAAAAGCCACCCGAAGCGAAAGCATATTATGAAACCGCTTGGAGTTAGCGATCCAGAAAGCTGGCGGATTTATAAAAGAACCCTGGATGTGAAGAATGAGTTAAACGCAAAGTGGGCAAATATAATAAAAGCCCTTTACGAAATTCGCTCTTCATTATCTGATAAATATTATAATGAGATATTTTCAAAATAGAATATTGTTATTCGACACGGACGTGGACATTCATGGCGACAAATCAAATGCAATGACTGCATAAATGGTGTGCGCCAATGGTATGCTACCATAAGCCTAGAGCTTGTTGAGCAAAAAGCAGAAGTCTTGCTCATAAGATCAGTAATTCGAGAAAGGATGTCGCTCACCACAGAAAATTGTGAGATTATTTCTGAGTCACAGTTGACGTACATTAGTGTAATATTGAACTTAAGGCCCAAATTCCAGGTTCACTTGGAAAATGCGAAATGGTATGATGGCAAATAAAAGCTGTGAGCGTTCCAGCTGACGATTCTTAATAGCTACGGAAATATCAGTGCTTCCGGCTTCATTATGGATATAGACGCTAGACATAAAACCATATGATAGAGCAATTAACACATTGCATAGGCTTTCTGCAATATGCGGGATAAGTGATTTTCGAACCATATCAAATGACGCTGCTGAGGTATTAGCCGATTGGCAACCAGGGAGATGTACTCGTATTCGCACGAATATGTAACTTGTCAAAGACATCTGCCTCAGCAAAAAGGGATGAGAGAATCTAAAGCATCGCAATGTGGCAGCAACTGTGGCAAACTTCATGCAAAGGACAGTCGACTCACAGACTGATTCCGGACATACATTCATGGGTAGATTTACAACATGTAGACCTAGATTTTCATCTGACCCAAATATTTAGCGGCCATGGGTGCTGCTTTAGAAGCTACCTATATTGTCCGACGTGTACAGAGTGTATAGAAGACTCTGAATATGTACTCTATCATTGCCCTCGGTTTTCAAGTATAAGGGTAAAGCTGGAGATCTCATTTGGAGGTAGTCCCAAGTTGGAAAATTTGACTGCACTGCGAGTCCTCTGTAAAATAAAAAGCTGTCAGCGAAGCGGCAGCTCTAATTAAGATAAGGTTGAGACATTTACAACAGATTAGGCTGTACAATAAAAGAAACTTAAATGTATTCTTCTCTTCCATGAATTAATGATACTAAATCAAGGCCCCGTGAGAGAGGCATGAGTTGGGAGTAGGTTACGTTGAGCGGATTAAAGTCCCGCACACCGTTTCCTCCTACTATAAAAAATGCTCACACAGCAGGATTTAAAATTAATCCATTGATGTTTTTAAAAAAAGTAAGACGCGGTATAATTTATATTTAAGATATTACAAATTAATTTCGTTCTATAGCATAAAACTTTTGTGTGTTTTTACTGCAACTAACCAATACTTTCTGTTACGACCGTACAACCTTTACTTGATTAGTCGACCAGCAGTACTGCATTTAAGTATTCCGGGAAATCACGTATACGTAGTGTAGGCACAAACAAGCCAATATACACATGGTTAGCATAGATATTTTCCCGCAACGTTTTATTTGTGCGTAAGGGTTTTCATATTATATTTATAATCTAATTAATTATAAGTAATTTATAGCTGATATTGAAACCAATATTTTGAACTAAAAGAGAAAATTTAATAATATTAACACACTTAATGTGTTAAAGCAACTAATATTTTATTTCTAAACACTTTAATAAAATATGTCGATAACAAATTATATTCTGCTATTAGTGTCATCTATTCTAATAAAGCAAAGGCACTTTAAGGTTATTTTTATTTTTGGAAATATCGAGCCACGTCTGTCGAATATGAAAGCTGGGCACAGTTACAAATATTGTTTTTGGCCAAGAATTTACGAACAAGCATAAAACAAAAGTTGCCAAACTCATAAGAACACTTAATACTTAAAGAACATAAACCTTGTACCAAGGTAATGAAAATAAATGTTGATAGTTTGGCTCTTCAACCCGTGACATACATATATGTTTAAAATTATCCCTATTTTCTCCACGGACTTCATATAATACTAAGCTTTGGTTATTCCATAACTGTTCTTTATTGTGAACATCGCTATACTCTGTCCGATGCTTTTCATTTGCTAAAACTACTGTTGATTTTGGGTTGAAAAATATGTAAGCTTTTGAAAGTAAGGAGATAATTTAGCTTTAAAAGGAAGGCTTAGGACTCACAATATTTTTACTTGAGCAAGTTCTTTGGTTGTTACCTATTAGAAAATCTTAACTCACAAAAGCGATATTTAAAAAATCTCTACGCAGTCCACCTATTCATTCGTTAAGAGCACAAATTTTTCTCGGCTTGTTTGATTATAACTTAAGCACAAGCTAACTAGAAATTTAATTTAAAAAATATAAATATTGTATTCTTCTATTGATTCATTTATATCTGGCTCATACCCGCCATTGTTAATATTCGCTAATCTAAATCACAAATCATTTAGTCTATTAATCAATCAATCTCAAAAATCTGCGAAGAATATGCTTTTAAAAGTTTTCTTTCCACGCTCTTTTGTACTACAGACACATTATCAATTTGACATATGGTCAACCACTAAATACAAATAATCTAATAAATCATCCGTTGAGGCCAAACTAAAAGTTTGTTAAAACAACACTGACAGATCTATTGTAACGTTGCAATGTAGGCAGTCTATTTGCTCTCCGCAACGTACCAGCTGTTCCTTCGCCTTTTCCGAAAGCCAATAATTTCGGTTAAAATGCTGTGTGCAAGTCGAGTAGAAAATCGTTCCGCTGTCTGTTGTGATTGCAGCTTCTCGACGTCGAACTTTTCTTTTGTTCGTTGATGTTAGGACTTAAACCGTACGCGCGTCTAAAGAAGTGGAGACGTGTCTTCCGTTTGTTACAACATGGTCGTTCATGTTGGTTGGTAAAGGTCGCGGGACTGCTCTCATAGGTGCACTCCAACTATTCGTGTAGGGCATATTTGGTAACATCGCTTCTCTTCCGTAGGGGCGTGGGCGCAAATCAGCGATATATTGAAGAACTTCGCTTTGGTGCGGGTTGTGAATTGCCTTCTTCTTTACCGTTTACGCGATTATGGCTGAGTTAACGTTGTCGTTTCTTCTTTTCGCAATTTGGCGCCAATTCGAGATACCAAGTGCAGTCAGGTCTTTCTCCACCTGATCTTTCCAACAGAGTGGAGATCTTCTTCTTTCTCTGCGGTATTCGCCGGTGTCAATCCGCAAAGGACCAATCTTTCGCAGAATCTTTCTCTCGAAAAATCATAACGTCGACTAATCAAATGATGTTCATACCTTCGCACCATACAGCAGGACAAGAAGTTTGATGACCAGTCTGGAGAAAGCAGAACTAATGGCGCGGTTGGTGATGTCGATGATATCAAAATCATCGACGTACGCAGCAACTGAACACTCTTATGAAAGAGTTTACCTCCTTTGCTGAAATCTGCAGCTCGATTTTTTTTTCTCCAGCAATAGATTGAAGAAGTCACACGATGGGAAGTATCCTTGTCTAAAACATCGCTTGGTATCGAACGGTCCCCCGATCCGGATGGAGCTTTTTGGGTTGTTCAACGTCAGCTTACACAGCCGTTTAAGCTTTGCGGAAATACCAAGTTTAGACTTGGAGGCAGTTCCTTTTTGTTTTGTCGAAGGAGGCTTTGAAATCAACATCATCACACCAATAAGGTTCGATCAGTTTGTTACCGGTGGGCTTCAATCTTTCACTTATACTATATTGGGAGGCTTTTTCCCCGGTGATTAGCGCAGTTTGTGGGGTCCTCTTTTTGCGGGTTGGGTAAAGCATTCACAGCTTCTATCATCGGCCATGCTTTCATGCAACTATACCGCGAAAAGACGCTGATGCATGCGCCATGTCAGGTTCTCGCCACCGCATTTGAATAGCTCCATCCATCGGCTCCTGCCGCTTTATTGTTCGGTAGTTCTAACATTAATCCCACGTTGGAATAATTTCTTTAGAGAACCCAATTATCTCCATTTCCACATTTTGAACGTTAATTCGTTTCGTGTTTTAAAGTGTTTGTTTATTTTGCCTATTATTGAAAAAATTTAATACCTTTACGTTCGAACTCTTTTAACTTCCAGAAGCAATAAATAAATCTGAAAATTCCTCCTTGACATGGCAATAAATCAGTTGTATGAAGCCATATTTGTGACTTTGCAGGAAATATGAAACTTGAAGCTGTTGAAGGAGGAGGGCAGTGAGCTTAGTGGAGTGCTTTTTTATTAACGCAGATAGCAGGGCGGCGATACTAACCTTGAACTCATTAATAGTGCGTTTAGGATTGCTCAAGGAGTACCTTACCTCGCAGTCAATAGCATCGACTTACTTTGGGATAAGACTAGTATGAGTGCCAGGCTACAGCTGAATCAATTGTAAAGCTGACAAGCTAGCAAGGAAAGGCAGCCTAGAACCGCAATCAGTAGAATGGAAAAGGTTCGGTCTATTTGTGGGGGTTTTAACAGGTCATTGCTCTATCGGTGTCCATGCTTTAAAGCTGGGAGTCTTACCAGAAGCCAGCTGATGAGAATATATGGTGGAAGGCAAACAAAATATTTCAACACTTTCTTCTTGACTGTCCAGCGCTTGGAAGGTCAAAGCTTAAACACTTGGAAGCGCATATCTTCAGACAACCCATCGAACTGGCGGAAATGAAAATTAAATTCTGTGCAAATTTGTATTGGCTACTAAGCGATTTGCTAATTTATAAGTGCGACTGCAGAAGTTTTTCTTTTCTATGTATTACTATTTCTAAAGTTTTCTATACAATCCTTCTTGATCAGCCATCAAACCTAGCCTAACTTAACCGAACCGAATGTTATTTGATAGTAAAGGTTGGTTGTAAAAAGTTAGCAATATTTTTCCTGAAAATAAGTTCTCCTATTTGAGCATATGCCGATGAGTAACCGACAACAATTGATTGGTAGCATAAACTCAGCACATGTTGCTAACACTGTTATCTAACGTCTTTCACTTGCCCACACCACATACGCAAAGCAGCAGCAGCTTGTAGGCAGGCACACGACAAACTGTTACACATATGAGATATCTTGCTACTGGCATACTGACCCTTGGTTGTATGAAATCTATAGGCGACTCACGTTTTTGACCGTAACATGCTTGCAGCGCAAATAGGGGAAATAGTTTATCCAGTTTATTCATTCTCCATACGACATGTGATTGCTAAGTATTTTATTGAAAGCTGATGGTAGATGTAGTGGTGGTTAGGGTGGGTCGATTCCGGACTTTTTTCGATTCGGAATTTCTAATAGTGCGGAAAAAATGCCTTAGTACTTCCTGATTCCAATGCAACTATTTGTTTTGAGATCGGATTGCATCTTCAACCCCAACTCCGGCCTTTAAATTTCGGAAATTCGCCTAAAATCGAGAAATTGTCTACCTAGCACCTGAAATACGCATCTCATGGCAAAATGTATAAAACAAAAGTTATTTGTCACGTCATTTGCTACCGAAATGGTACATGTGATCATGGCCGTAGGACGAACCGTTCCCGAGATACGAGAGAAAATGCGGCCCGCCGCAGCGCAAGGTGAAAATCGGCTTGCGGACACACTTCTTGACGTGGATTTCGCCGAGTGCTATCACTCACATTCATTCACCTACGCTAAAGGACACGTTCGGATAGGTCTCCACGCAAATATTTTTTCATCGAGTTCCTTCACTCTTGTCGGTGATTTCGCCGAGTTCTATCTCTTACATTCATTTCCCTGGGCCATACGACACGTTCGGACTGGTCTCCACATAAATATTTTTTCATCGAGTTCCTTCACTCTTGTCGTTGATTTCGCCGAGTGCTATCACTAACACAGAACTCAAAATGTCTGTATCTAAATTTAAGTTTAGACAGAAATGTCCTGTGTTTGGCATATATTCGTACAATCTCTCTGAGTCCCAGTTACCTACTTACCAGGATGTTCTTTTGTGTTATCAGGTTGAAAGATTTCGTATAGGGCGACTCCGAGGCAACAACTATTAACCTAGGAGTAAAGAGGTTACAGAAACAGTTGCAAAAAAGATTGAAAATACTTTCAAAAAGTCATCTATTCCGATAGTTTCACACACCAGAGTTGTACAAATGCTCACCACATACCATAACAAATTTCTGACTCTTAAGCAAATGTTTTTAAGGAACCCAATAGGTTTGAGCAAAAAAGATTACAAAGAAAAATGAACGTAAAGAAAGGCTTTCAAAACGTCATTCAACATCAACACTTACCAGAAAAGTATCAGCTAGAACACGTGACTATTCAGATCAGTCAGACTCTCATACAGACGACAACAATGTAGGTGCGTCGCACATGGATTCTTCCAAAAACGATGCTGATGATGAATTTTCTCTTCTATCCTCTATAACCAAACAAAACACACTAGTATTAGAATACACTGCTTTAGCTGCCCAAAGATTTGGAGTAAGTGATAGAGCAGCGGTCTTGATTGTTTCATCTGCTTTTCTGGCTAGCTTTGTCATTGACAAATGCAAGATTAGTCGGGCAAAAAAAGTGTTGGAGTTAAGCTCCAAAACACCGAAAGTGTTAACTCTGTATATGGGCTGTATTTTGACGGCCGCAAAGACAATACACTTACACAAGTCAGCGAAGGTGAAAAGTACTACCGCGACACTGTCAAGGAGGAACATATTTCTCTTACAGCGGAACCTGGTTGTCATTACTTTGGCCACGTCACCTCTCCTTCCGTGTTAGCTGAGGATGAGACGCAAGCTATATGGCAACATTTCAGTTGATGTGGAACATCTAGAAGTTGTCGGTGCTGATGGCACCAACACGAACACAGGTTGGAAAGGTGGAATCATTCGGAAACTAGAAGAAAGAATAGGTTGGCCATTACAGTGGGTTGTGTGTCTTCTACATTTCAACGAACTTCCATTTCGTGCTCTTTCGAACACATAGATGGTGTCTCAAAGAGTCCAAATACATTCTCTGGCGACATAGGTAAACTGCTCCCTGATTGTGAGAAGTTGCCTGTTGTCAAATTTGAAAGTTTTCCATCCTGCCAATTACCTTCTGAGGTTATTAATCCGACCCAACTTAGCACAGACCAAGCTTATCTCTATAAAATATCAGAAGCTGTTATTTCCGTTCAATGTTCCTCAGATTTAGCGTCGATGCATCCAGGTAACATGTGCAAATCTCTCTGGCTCACCTGTGCAAATAGAATTCTGAGATTATACATTTCTACTGACAAACCAACAAAGGAAATAAAGTTTTATGTCAAGTACATACTTACAGTTTACTCACCTTTGTGGTTCTCAATAAGATTCAATAGTTCAATCAAAGATGGCTCGCGCCATCTCTATGCTGCAATTCAAAGGTCGAGATACTTACCTGCTAAATTGCGCAAGGTTGTCGATTCATCCATTCAACAGAATGCTTTCTTTGCTCTTCCAGAAAACATTCTCCTTAGTATGATGACTGACGAACGGATAGAAGTCAGAAAGTTCAGGCAGGCAGAGAAGCAGAGTCTGACACTGTAAATGGAAGAGTTAGATGTAATAAAGTGACGAAGCTGAATTTCAAAGCTAATAATTATTACGATATGATTAACTGGAAGACTATTACCTTGACTGTTCCACCATTTCTTTGTTCAGTTTCTAACGAAGAACACATAAAAGGGCTGTCGGGAGACACTGCAGAGGTATGGAAATTTAGTGAATTCCCCTATCACACCGTGGCAGTCGAAAGAACCGTCAAACTGGTGACAGAGGCATCTTCTAAAGTTATTGGCCCCTAGTCTCGTGATCGTTTTATACGCTCTACACTGAAATCTAGGCAACAAGTGCCAAAATTTAGTACAAAATCTGATTTTATCAATAAATTTGACACAGATTCGGATTAAAACAAGCCTGAAATATGGTTGGTTGGGTTGGGCTTGGGAGTAACCCGAAGAGCAGCCACCTCCACGCGGTGGGTTCTGGGTGACCAATACAGGTTAGCTGAGAGCTGCAACAATTTTCACCTTACGCTGTGGCGCGCCGCCTTTTCGCTCGTATCTCGGGAACGGTTCGTCCTACGGCCATGATCACATATACCATTTCGGTAGCAAATGACGTGACAAATAACTTTTGTTCCATACATTTTGCCATGAGATGCGTATTTCAGGCGCTAGGTAGGCCGGAGTTGGGGTTGAAGATGCAATCCGATCTCAAAACAACAAGTTGCGTTAGAATCAGGAAGTACTAAGGCAACTTTTACGCACTATTAGAAATCCCGCTTAAAACTTCTGACGATGAGTCTTGAGACTATGCTTACTACCTAGAAACAAACGATCTATCGGTCGAATATCGTGGCAGAGTTGAAGTGAAACCAAACAAATATGTTAAGGCATGTCAAAAATCAACGTTATATTGATAGTCTTCTTTGATTATCAAAATGTGGTGCACTCCAAATTCCTTTTGACTGACGATTTAAGTGTTAGCCATTCATAAAAAGAGGCCAGAATATTGAGCCGATAACTCTTGGTTTTTGTACAACGATAATACACCGATACTAAATTGGTTCTTCGAGAGTTTTTCGTCAAATGTTCAACGAATATCTTGCCGTAACCACCGTATTTACTTGATTTAGCTTCGACTGACCAAAATTGGCTTTAGTTTTCTTGGCTTCTGCTTTGAGGTTTGGAAAAACGTTGACAAAAATGTACGAACTTAAAAACATAAACTTACATACAAACAACAATACGCACAAGAAGTCAGGGAGCTGGAAGACCGTGGAGAAGACAAAAGGAATAGGCAAGAAAAGGTGCATATGCTTACATACACGACACGACATGGCAGCACGACAGTGAACTGAAAATGGCGTCGCGAAGCCTACTACATGAACATATGTAAGAAGGCAGCAACATAACAATGGCCGGCATGTACACAAAACAACTCATCTGTCCATTTTGTATGTACACAGTGTGATAGTTAGTTGTTTTGTACTTTGTCGTTATGCATAATTTGATAAAACTTTTTTAGTTTCAATAAATTAAATAAACATGAAAAACGAGGAATGTTTGAGGACAGTTATTAATATTGTACGTATTGTCCATACAGTACATGAAGTGTTCCAGGAGGTCAATAGAAACTCCTGAAGGTGGTGGCTTCATCTTGTCAATATTTCACGCGAAGAGGAAGGATTCTACAAAACTTGCATCAACTTCAGGAAAAGGATGAGGAGCATTTTTATAAAGCTACGAGAATGAGCGTTGCTAATTACAATTTATTGTTGTCGCTATTAAAGCAAAGATTGCAACGTTTTTCATTTAGAAAACCAATTCAGCCTGAGACTCGTTTGGCGATAACATTAGTGTAAGTCAATGTGAAATAATTATTATACTGGTATACTTAAACGCTTACCAATTTCAGTTTCTTGGCACAAGGATGCAATTTCCATGTTCTGTCTTGGTCTTTCAAACTAGGAGTTTCGACAGTCCGAAAAATTATATACGAAACATGTGACGCTATTTTGGATGAATTGCATGATGTGTATTTGTCAACACCAAACTCACACGAACTTCGAGATATTGCAAGCAAGTTCCATGTAAAGACTGGAATGCTGAATTGCTTGGGAGCTATAGATGGGAAGCACATTCGTATAACAAGCCCAAGAAATAGCGGATCGTTGTACTACAATTACAAGAAAACATAAAGCATTGTACTAATGGCAGTGAGTGATGCTAATTACGTGTTCACATATGTATGCTGATGTCGGGGCTCTAGGAAGCCAAAGTGACGGTGGAATATTTGCCCGCAGTGCGTTTGGAAAGAAGGTGCTGAATGGCACTCTGGAAGTTCCTACTGACACAAACTTACCGGGTACAACAAATAGCTTTCCGTTTTATTACGTCGGCGACAGTTTGTTTCCACTGAAACTAAATTTAATGCGACCATTCCCCGGCCGCCACTTACCAGAAGATAAAGACAAATTTAACTTATGTAAATATGGCTAGAGTCCGAGTGCACATAGAAAACGCATTCGGAATTTTGGCCAATCGATGGAGAGTACTGCATTCAACAATACATGCTTGCCCAAAGAATGCCGACAAAATTATTTTAGCTACGGTAATACTTCATAATTTTTAAATGTTACAAAATGACAAGAATTACTTCACCCTTGAGCTTGCTGACCACTCAGAAGGTAACAGAGAAATACCCGGGTGTTGGAGAGAAGAAGTAAATTCTCTTGAATCGTTTCAACCAAGAACAGCCAATCGCTCAACTGAAAAAGCATTTCAGTTACGTGAAACCCTAAAAGAATTTATTTCAAATAATGCTTTATAATGTTAACTATTTTCATACAATATTATTTTTATAGTACAAAAAAATTTTTTTATTTAAAAAAGTTATTTAGAAACACAATACATATGTACATACAATATATATATATATATATGTTCATTATATATATATATATATATATATATATATATTAGGCCGGGTCCATTTGTGGGGAGGCAAAAAAATCGCCCATTGCTCTATGAAAATCACATTCTAGGGATCAAAATAAGATACTTTGCCGAAGGAACCCTACCTCTGAAACGAATTCTGATGTCCCCCAATTTGGGTCGAACTTTTGGGTAGGGGCAAATTTTGAAAAATCCCACTTTGACCTATTTAGAGTGCTCCAATCGAGTCCAAATGTATGACCGACCCCCACTAACTTTGGATGGCCGATCCACCCATGCCAGTGGCACGACCCCTGGAACTCCCCTGGGGGGTTCCCCATACAATAATTTCAAAAAATCACCATTTTTGGTGATTTACATGAAAAAATCAGCTAAATTGCTATGTTTTTTCTTTATTTTTATTTATTTATTTATAATAATATCTATTTTTTCTCTTAAGAAATTTATTTAGTCAGAACATATGTAAATGAAAAAAAATTAATTTAAGTGAGTTATAGAATAGAAATTAATTAATTTTAAAGAAGATATTTTTGTAAGGCTACAAATATCATAGTTCAAATATTTATGTTCATTATCGCCAGCGCATACGAATCTAGTCTTAAACGTAGATATTTATTTACAAATACCCATTTCTATCAAGAGCAAATCAAGAGAAGAAACAACACCCAACAATTTACAGAGTATGTAAAATCTCTGGAAACAATTTTTTACATTGGAACATGTAAATGCGATTTGAAGGCAGCTCCATGTGCATGCGGCTGGGTTCCCGAACGCCTCAAAGAGTTCATGCACGATCAACATAATCAGAGAAGACTAACAATGAATGCATTTATGATGGAAACTGAAGAGCAAGGAGCAACGTCTATGACATCAATGCCAACATACCAAGATCCCGATGATTCAACATACGCACCGCCACCGGTTCAAAAAGATATGGATAGAAGTACAAGTTCACAATACACAGAGAGATACGATTGCTTTAACTTTGCCTTGGTATGTGACAGATTTGGTGTGTCTGACAAAGTAGCATCAGCATTGGGAACCGCTCTTTTGCAAGATTTTAAAATTAAAGATAAGCATGGGAACCCTCTCATCATGGATAAATCGAAAGTTCGCAGAGAAAAAGAGAAATGCAGACAAGAAGTGCTTCGCAAATGGTTAGATGATACCCATTTGTTAGCGTTTTCATTCTATGGCAGAAAAGATGATACTTTAACGATAGATAAAATTGATGAGAAGTATCATACTAGGATGGTAAAAGAACCTCATCTTGTTATTTTGAGAGAACCCAATTCTGAATTGATTGGTTACGTAAGACTGGAACATGAAACCGCTGAATACAAAACAACCAAATTAAATGGTTTTTTCAACGATAAAAATGTATCACTGGATACATTAATTGGAATATGCACTGACGGTGAGCCAACAAGGCCCACGCGGTGGAATTATACGACGATTCGAATTGCTGTTAAAGAGACCATTGCATTGGTTTGTTTGCCTTCTACACTTCAAAGAACTTCCGTTTCAGCATTTGTTTGAAGCTTTGGATAAATCAACCAGCACTGGACCAAGATCGGCAACCGGAAAACTGAGCCGTCAAATCGAAACTTGTGAAACTCTTCCGGTAAGTTATTGCTATCACTCATTTATTACAATTGTCAACCATTTTTAATTATTTTATTATATATTTTTAGGTGGTGGACGGCTTCCAGAAAATTGAGTTGCAAAATATGCCCCCTGCTCCAGAAAAAAAGAATTTTCAACCGATTCGAAGTACTTATACGACATGGCCCATGCAATTTCTAGCGTCGTGGTTCCGGTGGATCCGGCTAACATCAAACCAGGGAAAATTGTACATTCTCGGTGGCTCACCAAGGCCGCTAGATTATTGCGATTATATGTGACAACGGAAAATCCAGATGCAAATTTAAGAATTCTGGTTGAATTTATAATTAAATGTTATGTGCCAATGTACTTCAATATCAAGTATTACAGCTCCGTCTTGTACGGCAGTGCATTATTTTTCAAGTTCATTGGTTGGTCACGATTTCTTGAACCTCGCTTACGCAAAATTGTCAATCAAGTAATTAATGATAATTCATATTATGCGCATTCGGAAAATATCTTGTTATCAATGTTGTTTGATGATAGGAAAGAAAAGCGCGACTGTGCCATCAAGAAAATTCTACGCTATCGAACCGATGTTGACGAGCCAATGGAAGTTAGAGTTTATAAAAAACCAGATATAAACTTTAATTGCCCAAGTTATACGGAAATGATCAATTTGAATGATATAAATATCGTATTTAACCACCATTCACGCGAAGCATTCCGTACGATACATTGAAAGAATATTTAAATCAAGATGATCCACCATTTAATGATACAAAAATTCCACCACACATACAAGGATCGGAACGACATGTTCAATTGCTAGCTAGCGTTTTCAAACGGGTTATACCGGAAAATGTAGAGGCTGTTATGGCGACGTCATTAGAGAGCCGTGCGAAATTGCCCAGACTTGAAAGTAAAAAAGACTTCAAACAATAATTTTTTTTTAATTTCTTTTCTATAACACACTTAAATTAATTTTTTTCATTTACATATGTTCTGACTAAATAAATTTCTTAAGAGAAAAAATAGATATTATTATAAATAAATAAATAAAAATAAAGAAAAACATAGCAATTTAGCTGATTTTTTCATGTAAATCACCAAAAATGGTAATTTTTTGAAATGATTGTATGGGGAACCCCCCAGGGGAGTTCCAGGGGGTGTGCCACTGGCATGGGTGGATCGGCCGTCCAAAGCTAGTGGGGGTCGGTCGTACATTTGGACTCGATTGGAGCACTCTAAATAGGTCAAAGTGGGATTTTTCAAAATTTGCCCCTACCCAAAAGTTCGACCCAAAGTGGGGGACATCAGAATTCGTTTCAGAGGTATAGTCCTTCGGCAAAGTATCTTATTTTGATCCCTAAAATATGATTTTCATAGAGCAATGGGCGATTTTTAAATCGACCCGCCCTAATATATATATATGTATATATATTTATATAAAAAAAATTTGTAAAAAAGGTACTTCATTTTTACTTATGTACTTAAAAAAATATATTATTTGACTATTCACATTTCTTGTATATCACATTTTTAAACTATAAAAGCTACTTCAAGTATTATATAATCACTATATACATATATATAAAAAAACATGTAATTCAATTTATCTTACTAACTACTTAAACAAAAAATTAATTTTATACATAAATTGAACAAAAAATATTTTCAGACTATTATTTTATCACAATATTAATATTTCATAGAAGACAAAAGCCGACACTTTTGCCTCGATGTACGTCACCATTTCTGGCGGAAGACCGGCTTCCGTAATTTTGGTAGCCAAAGAAGCGAAGTGTTATGCGGTTGAATTACTTTTACGAGATTCGATCATGGTAGATATGCTCGCGCTTGCCGTTTCAAGAAACTTCGCCAACGCGTCACCATTATTTTTCTACGGAAATGAATTGGAAACTAATGAGGAAATTTTTCAAAACAAAACAAAGAAATAAAAAATACCTTTTGTCCACGTCCATCCGAAGACGTCGGCGCCGACGTCTCTATTGTCGTCGATGATGGTGATGCTTCGAAAGGAGGATCAATAATTCTATTGTCTTGGACACTTTCGACCTCCTCGCTTATGCTGCTAATAGCACTGTAAAATACGTTATTAAAAAAATTATCTTCGTTACAAAGGATAATTAGTTACCGCCTTGAAATAGGAATTTTTTCCATAAACGACATCGCCCAAATATCGCCATTTTCTTCGGGAATTTTGTTGGCCACTCCCGGAAGCGACTTGCTCCATTCTTTTGCATCGTTTGTAAGAGTCACGGAGACTCTTCCACTTATTTTTGCATTCTGTTTCTGCAAATGAAATTAATATTAGAATTTAATATATTTTATTTATATTTATTTGCCTTACCGCTCAAGCTTGCATTTGTAGAAATTTGTTTCCACGCTATATCTTTTTTTCTTAGATTCTTATAATCTCTGAACAAGATATCAAAAGACAAGGGGCAAATTTCGTCGTCCATATTTATATCTGAAGTATAATATTTTCATTGTATACTAAACCCAATTACATACAACAAATGTAAAAATATTACACAATTAAAATAATAATGGCTTGTCAAAAAAGTCTTGCGGTATTTTTATTGAATCAATTCCATCCATCGAGCTTCTTAGTGACTCCAAGCTTCTTCAAAGGGTTTATAACGGTTTGATGACTACTATGCCGGTCTCTTTCGACCAATTCAGCGATTTTATCGCAATTTTCGACGACAGTCCTTCCGGAGCGTGGCGCATCTTCGACCACCTCTACACAAGAACGAAAACGTTGAAACCATCGTTGTGCGGTGGAAATGGAAACTGTATCGGGTCCATAAACTGCACAAATTTTATTGACAGCTTGAGATGCATTTTTGCCTTTTCGTAGTAGTCTATGTTAGCGCGTGAAATGAGCTTTCCAAATGTATAGCATGACCCGATGCGACGAATAAAACTAGAACTACGCGCTTTCAGCGCCAACTAGCGAAAATACCGCAAGACTTTTTTAACAACATTTGACAGATGTCATTTGCGGTCTGTCGGGAGCATTGTATTCAATACTTTATGCTTAATAAAGCAATAAGCACGACTGCATACAAGTAAGCAAAGACAGAAATATTTGTAAACATAAAATAAACATAATTATATATACTTACATACATACATGTATGCATATATAACTACTTAGTGAAAACATAGATATATTCGTTACATATTATATAATTGCCAAGTGCAAAAAATATATTTGTATATTTACATATATCTATAATACATATTAGAATGCGGTCCTAATAGATACTCTGTAAAAGTGCATATGAACATATTTATTTGTACATATAAAAAAATAACTTTTTTTATTACCGTGTTCAATCTCTCTCTCTAAAAAATAAATATTATAATATTTATTTACAAATATACGGCAAAGAATCTGCCTGTGACACTAAATAAAGTCTCTACATATTACATATTAACACATATTAGTACAAACACATATTCTAATAGCGGGATTCTGTAACCAGTCTCTAGTCTCCATTTGAGACATTTTGAGGTAAAATCTCAATGCGTGACTAGTTACTATTCACTAAACAGTCTTAAGCGTTGGTCTCAAAATATTGCATCAAATTTGAGACCTGGTAGTTAGCAAGTCGCAAAACTAAAAAGAGCTCTTGTCTGCCATATTGAACATACTGAATAGAGATCATCTAAGATATTAATCGATTGTCGTTTTTTTATATTTTGTAAGCAACTGAAACACAAAAAGTTAAAAATAAATAAATTTTGCATAAATTTCGTAAATATTATGAAGCAAAGTCAACATATATTTTTATTTTTATTGATAATTATGTTTTTTGAAAATGTTATAGAAAATTTAATATATGTTACCGACATATTTATTTTCATTCAAGTGTAAAAACATCTCTGAATAATGAAGTGTAATAGAATTTGTGACTGTCACTTACAGAATAGCACAATTGTCTCAAGTCTCAAAAATTGTCTCTAACTTAAAATCTCAAATTTAGAGACTTGAGACTGTATTACAGTAGAGAATCGCACGGTAAGTCCACATTAGCAATTATCCGTCAATACCTCTTGTTCTTTGGCAATCAAAAACAAGCAGGATTTTATACAAAAAGCGAGTTCATCTCTCTAACGAGCTCTCAATTGCTTAAGAATACATATAAGAAAAAGCATAATGATAAGCACACAAACAATTCGTGCATACTTATGTAAATATCGCATTGATCTCTTCTCTCAATCTCAATTGCATAAAACGTAAGCACATACATACATACAAAAAGTCCAAGTATTGGGGTGTACCTAAATACTAATATAAGGACGTAAAAAGTGTTAATAAATTAAAAGTGCGGATATTTTCTAACTTCAAACTAAAATGTAAATAAATAATTTCGTTTAGCAAGTATGTAAGAAACCGTAATAATAAAAAATAAAGAATCCGTTTTATACGAAATAAACTCTTATTTCTTGAAAAGAGAATTCGGTTAACACTGAGACAAATTTAACTAATTTTGACAAATATTTTACTATACAGTAATAACAATGAATAATAATAAAAATCAAAATACACCTACAGGAGCTACACGCTCAAAAGAGGTTGTTAAATTCATTTCACAAAGTGAAAGTTTAATAAGATACTGCACTAGATTTGCCTCCTTACCGATTCACAAAAACTCTGAATCGTTATTAAAAGTAAAAGGCCAAAATCATAAAAATTTTTGGACTCGCCTCCAAACGGCTCGTGACGTCATTGTAGATTCTAACGATTCAAACCTACCAGAAAATTTTAAATTATTTGCTACCGCAATATACGAAAACTGCTTGGACCAGTACGAAGAAACAAAAGCTATGATCTCCGATCAACTAAAGCTAATAAAAGCAATTGCACCTACTCCCCACAGTAGAGTAGAGCTGCCACAAATAGACAGTCAAAAGGCAAGTTCAGGTATCCACCTCGTGGTGCTCGCATGTGAGACAGAAACATTTTATGTAGGTTATGAAGAATTACCGTCTTTGCGGGTCATGTTTACAGCCGTATACATTAACATCCAAAATTAACCATCCAAAATTATCAATCAATCCCAAAAATTGCATCACCTCAGGTACAAAAAAAGCAAAAAAAGGTGAAGCAGGCGTCATAGTAAAACAGTTCGCATTAAATGACGATAATTTCAATTTGCCTTAGGAAGCTCTAAAAGCAAGATACGAAGATGAAAGAATACTGGTCGATAAACAAGTAACGACACTAATCAACTTACCAAAAATTAAGAAAGAAACCAGTGTAGAATTCATCAAACTAGAATCCACTGTTTCAAATTGTTTGTCGATTCTGTCGACACGAAATATTCCCACCGACAGCTGGGACCCAATTTTAGTAAACATTTGCACCGCCGTATTACCAGAAAAGTCGTTACTTCTATGGGAGCAATCGCTCTCATCACGAAAAAAGTGCCCAACGTGGCAACAAATGAAAGATTTTCTCACCACCCAATATGAAATTGCGGAAAGGTTAGAAGAAAAAATAATCAAAACTAAGAACACTAATCACGACCAAAATGGAAGCTTAAATAGACCCCAAGTTAGTAACATAATTGCAAAAGCAATTCCCGAAACCCAAAATTATAAAAATTGCGAAGAGACAACATGTTGCTCAAAGGCACACAAAGCTCATAGCAGAACCAGTCAAAAACACTACTCCCTTCCTTCCTTTTCCTTCCTTAAGCTTAGTATCCAGCTCTCAAGAAATGTAAAAACTTCATATAAAAAAACGCTTAAGAAACGGTCAAGTAACTTTCCTGCGATAAATTTACTTTTGCTAGTACGCAGCTCTGAAGAAATCTAATACTAATTTTTAATACATTTTTTTCAATAAAATGCGAAAATGGCAAACCTGGTTTTGCGAAGAAACATGAAATCAACAATTGTTTCTTGAAAGAAATTCAAAGTAAATCGTTAAAATCATCATAAATTAGTTAAAATCATTATTATCATGTATATTTCATTTTGAAATGTTGTATAAAACTTTCCAAATATCAACAACATTCCTTAAATAGCAATGAAAATATTTATGTTACTACATACATACATACATAGTACGCACAAAGTTTGTTTTCTTTGTTTATTCTCTCTTCTAATGTGGATCATTCACAATACGTAACCAGCAGTCAAAATTACTTGAGAAATAATGTATTTTTTTTCTTGAGCAATTACTTGAGAGCTGGATACCAACCTTTATCGAGCAAAATGTGTGAAGAGTTGAGACACAATGTGGATCATTCACAATACGTAACCAGCAGTCAAAATTACTTGAGAAATAATGTATTTTTTTTCTTGAGCAATTACTTGAGAGCTGGATACCAACCTTTATCGAGCAAAATGTGTGAAGAGTTGAGACCGTGGTAAAAACGTAGAAATCAGCCATCTTCGTTTGTTTTCATTTGAACAATGTTGCCATTGCCCAATACGCATATATAGTTTTGAGCACATCTATGTTTTCAATTATAATTTTTTACAACATAAAATATCAAAACTGAAAACAAACTATTAAAACTCGACTCTGATTTTGAGTTATTTTAAGAAAATTTCAAACATATTTGAAATTTCTCAAGAGTTTTTGAGATGAAAATAATAGTCGGGACACGTGAAATCACTAAAATTAAATTCAACCAATTGCCTGCACTGAAAACTTAGACTTACGATACTGATCACGTAAAATAAGCGAACGAACGAGATTAGCGAAAGAATAGAAAACGCGTGCGATCTCGATTACCGGTCTAATAACAATTATTTCTTTATTCCAGCTCATCTAGTTACTTAGCCTAAGTCTTAAAACTAGCGGGATAGAACAGTTGGAATGGAAGTATACAGGTATGTACAAAAAGAGGTGAGTAATTCATTTTAACTTAAAGTAATAGATTATGGTAAGTATACAATAATATAATTCAATATTTTATAATTTTTTCTAATTCAATTTACTTAAATTTAGTTTTAGGTTTAAATATATATTTTGTCGCTTGACGCAACACCGGCCACCTTGACAGGATCAGATTCCTTCAATATCCAGTGGAAGGACAGCCAGTTTGTGGATGGGGCGCTTAATCGTGCCCGTCTTGGTTGCTACTTCTGCAACTCGCACCTTGCCGTCTTGCCCTTCGACGGCGGCGACGACGCGTCCGAGTACCCACTGCTGTGGCGGCACGTTGTCCTCGTGGACGAGGACGAGATCGCCTGGCTGCAGGTTGCGTTTGGGGTGCAGCCACTTGTTGCGTTCCTGAAGGCCCGTCATGTAGGTTTTGGACCACTGTCGCCAAAACTGTTGCTTGAGACAGCAAACAAGTTGCCATCTCTCGCAGCAACGAATTGGGTCCGTTGGCACTTGTGCTGGTGGCAGCGCTCGCAGAGGGCAACCGATTAAAAGGTGCGCTGGAGTTAGGGCTTCTCCGTCGTTGGGGTCCTGTCCCAACGGTGCTAGGGGACGAGAGTTCAAAATGGCCTCCACTTCGGCCAGTAGTGTTGATAGCTCCTCCGTCGTGAGTAGAGCGTTGCCGAGTGCGCGGACGAGCAGATGCTTGGCGGACTTCACGGCCGCCTCCCATAATCCGCCGAAGTGCGGCGCCCTGGGTGGTATAAAGCCGAAGCTGAATCCTTCTTCGGCTGCGAACCCCATTAGTTCTGGCGCTTGCGCTAGGAACGCCTCCTTCAGCTCGCGCAGCTTGCGGTCGGCGCCGACAAAGTTGGTTGCGTTGTCGCTGAATACTTTCTGTGGCATCCCTCGGCGACCAATGAACCTTTTAAGGGCGAAAATGAAAGAATTAGTAGACAGGTCCGAGACTAGTTCTAAATGTACTGCTTTTGAAGTGAAGCAAACGAAAACTGCTATATAAGTCTTTACGGGTGGTCGACCACGTATTTTTAACGTTGTATATATGGGACCACAAAAATCTACGCCACATATCAGAAAGGGTCGTAACGCTCGAAGTCTTTCAACTGGCAAATTTCCCATTATTTGGGTTTGCAACTTCGGCTTGTAATGAAAGCAGTGTGTACAATTTCTTACGGTTCTACTGCAAGCTTCTCTGGCATTAATTAGCCATATGCGTTCTCGAAGAAGCGCAACCAACGCTTTGCCCCAGCGTGGTGATTTCGAAAGTGCAGGAAACGTAAATAAGTGATAACGAAATGCGAATTTTTATTCAGTAATAATGGGAATTTGGCATCGTATGGGAGAGGTGCATTCAATAGGCGACCTCCTACTCGGATTAATTTAAGGGAAAGCGACGTATCCGAGTACTCATGCAAGAACGGGTTGAGTTTTTGCAAGTTAGCGGGTAGCGTCGTGCCTTTAGTCAGTTTTTGGATTTCGCTCGCAAACTCAGAATGTTGAATCACCTGGACAATTTTCAAAAACTCAAGTTTAATTCATCTGCAGTCAGAGCTCTTCCCACAGTAGGCATCTTTGGTCGTCTGATCCATCGTAATAAGTATGCGACCACGCGAAGCAACTTTTGATGAGAAGAGAATTTTTCAATCAGCTCCATTATAGTGTTATCTTTCACATTTGCAGAAAATGTGACAGCGTTTTCTTCTTCTCTAAGGCTTCGTTTTCTGGGGAGAGCTGGAAGTGAGCGTTAATTGGCCATAAAGCGGGGTCTTCTAGGAGGAACTGTGGACCGCCAAACCATATAGAATTATTCAATTCGTCCACGTTACAACCCCGAGACACTTGATCCGCAGGATTTTGTTTCGTTGGCACATGTCGCCACTGTACATTGTCAGTCAATTCTTGGATTTCGGACACTCTATTTGCGACAAAGGTTTGTAATGAAGATGGATGCGTTTTTACCCAGTGCAATACAATTTCAGAGTCTGTCCAAAATATAATTTTCTCGAATCGTCGACTCAACATTGGTGCAACTCGTGACCATAATTTGGCAAGAAGATGTGCTGCCGAGAGCTCGAGACGCGGAAGAGACTTGGTCTTCAGCGGAGCCACTCTAGACTTTGCAGTAAGCAGCATACATTTGACACCACTAGCAGATTGGCTTCGTATGTATATGCAGCATCCGTACGCTCTTATTGAAGCGTCGGAGAAGCCATGGACTTGGCATGTAGCAGTCGACTCTAGGTTTACATACCGAGGAATGCTAATTGACGAGAGCTGCAGTAGGTTGGCTTTGAAATTCTGCCAGCTAGTGTCGAGGCGCAATGGAATCGACTCATCCCAATCTAGTTTTTGAATCCAAAGCTCTTGCAATAAGATTTTTGCTTTGGTAACTAATGGGGCTAATAATCCAAGAGGATCGAAAAGGCGAGCGGAGACTGACAATATGTTCCGTTTAGTGGCTCGCAGATCAGTAAAGTTGGCATCCAAAATAAATCGAAACAAATCCTCTTTCGGCAACCAGTGGATTCCTAGTGTTTTAGTTGAATTTTTGTCATTGAAACTTAATGACTTTTCAGTGCAATCACTGTCGAAAAATTTAGGGTGGTTCGAAAACCACTTTGTTAAAGTGAATCCTGCCGAGTTTAATATTTTAATTACTTCACTTCTTATAAGATCTAGAGACTCAAAATTTTCAGATCCTGTCAATAAGTCATCGACATAAAAGTCTCTTTTAATGGCCAATGAACCGAGTGGGTATTTAGTTGTATTAGCATCGCTGAGCATTTGTAAACACCGTGTTGCGAGAAATGGAGCAGGCGCAGTGCCGTATGTGACGGTGTTGAGACGAAAGATTTGAATTTGCTCAGAAGGCTGCTCTCTCCACACAATAAGCTGACAATTTCTGTCTTCTTCGTGCACCATTATTTGGCGGTACATTTTAGTAATGTCTGCCGTTAAAGCGTACTTGTGTAGACGAAAACGAAGAAGAGTTGATTACAATTCTTCTTGGATGGTTGGGCCTACCATCAAAAGTTCATTCAACGCTATTTGAGTTGAAGATCGACTCGAAGCATCAAATACAACACGTAATTTGGTTGTTGTGCTCTCGGGCCTTAAAACGCATTGATGCGGAATGAAGTAGTGTGACTCACTCGGGATCTTATTGTTCGTTGGGCTCATGTGACCCAATGCTTTATATTCATTCATAAAGTCCAGATACATTTTACGAAGTTCTGGATCTTTTAATGTCCTTCTCTCCAGGGCCTGAAACCGCCGAACTGCGGTTTCATATGAGTGACCGAGTAACTTACGGTCAGCTTTAAAGGGCATTCTAACTTGAAGCCGTCCTGAAGGCAATACTTGAGTTGTATTTACGAAAAATTTTTCACACTCTTGTTGCTCTGGTGTGAATTTGATGCCATTTGATTCTGAAGGTAATTCTTCTAACGCCCAAAATTTTTGGACCACCGAATTAATTGACGTTAAGTCATCTTCAGATTGGCATAATGTGCTAGTTGCAGAAGGAGGAGGACTTAGATATCTGGCATATTTGCCAGACACAACCCACCCTAAAAGGGTTTTCTGTAGCGTTGGTTGATTAGGGCCACTTTTAATTTGGCCAACCGCTAACAGTTCGAAAAAGGTTTCTGCACCCAATAAGATATCAATCTTTTTTGATTTATGGAATTCTGGATCCGCCAATTTAATATTGCGCGGAATTTTCCAGCCATTAACATTTATGTTATGGTCTGGATGATTAGCCGAAATGCAACGCATTATTCAGAATGCATGGCATGTGTGGTTGATGGTTGCGGATGGGATGCAGCGGGGAAGGAAACCGGGTACTGGTGTAACAATGTGTGATGCGATCGATTGCATACACGACATCGATCCGCTCTACACTTGGACACAGTATGCCCCGTACTCGGATACGACGGAGTTATAGCAGCAGCGACGGGATGGCAGCAGCGGACAGATTGAATTGTAAAAGTTGATAATTACTACAGTATATCGATATTGGCAACCCTGCGTTGTGAGAGAGCAAGCAGCGGACACGATTCTGCGGCAAAAATCCAAATGCCGTGAATTCTCACGGCATCCTACGTCAAAGAGAGAAGTGAGCAGCGTTTTTCACTGTTCACTACATTGCGCGCCCATAAGATAGGTCGTATCAGCTGACACGGGCCAAGATTCTAATTTCTCCACTGTTTCTGCTATCAAACGCTGCACAGCGAAACACAAAGTGAACTAGATGCAGAACTAGTCACCACCATACCAACTCAGGTTGAGTATAACACAAACAAATACCTTATTTCACAATTAAGGAAATTTCAAAAGTTAAGGAAACTTCCCCCTAACAAACAAAACTCTACAAGATCAGTATTGTGAAGACTTCTCTAAAGCCTCAACTTTTCGATCAAATAATGGCCGGTACGGTACTACCACTAAAGCTACAATTTTCCAACACTCCACAAATTTGTATAAAAAACAAAGTCAAGGTTACCTCTGACAGTCAAAATTATTAAAAACAATTACAACTTTTCGGCCCCGCAGGATGGCTTATGCCAATAATGAAAATAAAAACACAATCCTGAAAAATCCTTAAGGGTGGCCGGCTACTACTTGCCAAAGAAATGCACAGGCGCTTAAATATTACATATAATAAAATTATTCAAATAGCCGAAAAATCGACACCTATCACAGCCTAGTGCCTAATAATTTTCAAATAATAAAAATAATTTTATTTATACTCAAAATTAAGGTTAAGGGTACACCATACACCCAATGCGGTACTGTGACGCACCTAGTCTTACCAAAAGCAAAGGTAGCTCTCATCGCACATACTGTGCTCAAAAAATAAGGTGACATTGTATTTATTTTGAAAGTTCTTTATTTATTCTTCTAAATCAATTTCATCCCCCTCAAACTAATCTCCTCCCAATGCAATACACTTATGCTAACGGATTTTCCAATCTTCGAAACACTGGGATGGCCTTCAGTTCCGTCCTCTTCCGGTGTCCCCGGAGCAGTCTTTTGAGCTTGGTGAACAACCAGAAGTCGCACGGCGCCAGATCACGTGAATACGGTGGTTGCGGAACGATATAAAGTATGTGCACGAAAAATATTGGTCGAACATATAACGTTATAAAACTTATGTTTATTATTTAATTTCAGAAATATTTATACAAGTTATAGTTTATATGTAGATTTATACGTATTCAAGATATAATATTCAGGATATTTTTTATAAGCGAATAATCGTAATTTAGACTTGACATCCTTTATAAGCGCTTGCACAGAATCCTTATTGAAGTCTTTAGTGACGTTTCGCCGCTTATTTCTAAATTGCCTCTCATTTTTCACTGTATGCTGCGTCTTTAACAATTTCGCTTTAATAATGGCCCAATAAGTTTCAATCGGCCTGAGCTCTGGCAATTTGGAGGGTTCACCTCTTTAGGAACAACGACCACTCTATTGTCTTGGTACCACTTTAAAGCCGTTTTTCCGTAATGACATGTCGCACGATCAGGCCAAAGAGTACTGGATCCTTATGAAGTTTAATTAAAGGCAAAAGACGTTTCTGTAAGCACTTCATTAACGTAAATTTTTGATTTATTGTTCCATAGCCTATAAAAGGTTCACTTTTAAAACCACACTGGCAAATCGCCTGCCATACTAGAAATTTTTTTGGGAACTTGTCAAGCTTTTTATTTTTAAATTTATCAGAAACATTCCCCCTTTTGTTTGCTGTGTAAAATTGTCGTCCTCGAATTTGTTTAAAGTCTGCTTTTACATAGGATTCATCGTCCATTACAACGCAGTTAAAATTAGGCATGAACTTGTCATATAATTGTCGAGCACGTCGTTTTGCCAAAAAATGTTGCTTATCATTGCGGTTTGGTGCTGTATTCACTTTGAAGGAATGTAATCCATTTCGTTTGCGTACTTTCTGAACATATGAAGGTGACATTTGAACTTTTTTGGCGACATCTCGAACTGAAAGTCCGGGATTTCGTTTCAAATAGGTCAACACTTTTTTTGCTATAAGTGGAGATTCAAATCCTTGTTTTCTACCACTACCGGCTTTTCTATTCAATGATAAGGAGTCACTGTATCTCTTAAGAACAAAAGATACCGAAGATTTTGCAAGTTTTAATTTTTTGGCGATGTCGCTGGGGGACATGCCTGGATTTTCCAGCTTTTTGCGCAAAACCGATTCGCGAACGTGTATATTCATTGCTGACAAATTTTACTCTAACCACATTTTTGAAAAAAATATAAAGCAATTATTTAGATAATGTATTAAACTTTGCGTGTAAATTTTAATTTGATTTTACCGTTACAAATTTCTAAGCTGTGCGGGTTTCTATGTGACCAGTTTTTTTCGTGCACATACTTTAGGTTGAGTTTTTGGCGAAATGATCACGAATTACGAGGGCAGTACGAGATGGTGCATTATCGTGGTGTAAAAACCAAGAATTGTCTTTCCACAATCCCGGCCTTTTTAGGCGGATGGCTTTACGTATGCAAACGACGCATAACGTTCAAATAATATTCCTTGTTGACTGTTTGACCGGTTGGAAGGAATTTATAATGCACAACACCACGATAATCGAAGAAAACGGTCACATGACCTTGATTTTTGAGCGACTTTGACGCAATTTTTTTGGTCTCGGCTCTCTTTTGGCACGATATTCGCTCGATCGATCGGTTGTTTCGGGGTCGTAAGCATAGATCTAAGTTTCATCGCCAGTTATAATGCATTTCATGACACCCTGATAGTCGGAAAGCATCGTTTCACACACTTCAACGCCTTTTTTTCCAAAAAATTCAATGTTTTCGGTAGCAGTCGAGGTTTGACGCGCTTGAGTCCCAAAACATCCTTAAAAATGATATTGGCTGAGCCTTTCGATATGCCAACTTCATCAGCAAGGTCTCTAATTGTCAATCGACGGTTTTTCAACACCAAATCTTTGATTTGTTGAACGTGAGCTTCGTCGGTTGAGGTTGATGGTCGCCTGGACGCTCTTCGTCTTCGACACGTTCACGTCTGGCTCGGAGTTTATTATACCACTTGTAAACATTTTTTTAGAGATAGCCTCATCATTAAAGGCTTTTTGCACCATCCTGAACGTATCCGCAGCAGAAAATTGATTCCGTAAGCAAAATTTAATGCAAATTCTTTGTTCAACACATTTAGACATCGCAAAAAACGAAAAACTCACTTTTAGCAGCTCAAAAGACGATACGTATCTCAAACACTAATGAATATTTTGACATGAAATTTGACATAAATGTGACTGATATCACTATCAACCCAAAAAAAAAATAATTCTCCAAATCCTTCTATGCGCGCAGTTTAAATTCAAATGTCACCTTATTTTTTGGACACATTTACATAAGAATACAAAAATTCAAACCATTTCAGAAAAGAAATTGTAAATAACCGCAAATAAAATTAATAAGAGCAAACAACGCATACAGTGTTTTACTATAATAATAAGTCTGCAAAATATAGTTCCTAGCCATACAGATTTAAAAATAAATAAATAACAGATATTATGTTTAAAACCAAAGGGAGGCTGAAATACATGCAACAGCATATACGTACGCAATACTAGACAAAATATTCGCCTAGGGGGCCCAGGATGTTTAAATGAGTTCAGCGTTCACCCACTCTACCCGGGAAAACTGGCGCACCTTAATAAGACGGCTTAATTCACCACCAGGTTATGACACCAACACAACTCACCATACCTTTGCACCCACTCATCAAAAAGGATGGACAATGGGAAAGCAGATACAATTCGACTCTCACAATTCGATCTTCAACTACGCTCTATACTAAGCCGCGTCAACACACCATATAATTGGATCTTCGCCAGATTTTGTCTCAACCCGGTTCCTGTGAGCGATCAACTCGTTTTAGCACAATTTCCAATAGAGCCATTGATTAAACTCGACCGTACCAATAATATTTAAATATATTTATAATTGTAGTGCATTATATGTAAAACAAATTCAAGTGAATGGTACAACCAATAACCCGCGTATTTTCATTTTCTTCGCGAGTGTAAGTGGGATTTGAATACCCAAATAAACTGAGGAATTAAACACCACTTACTGTTCTTCTGTGTTTGCCTTTTGTTGAACTGAACTTCAATGAAAGCTTGCACAGATTCCAATTGTAAACAAATTTGTGGGTATCCATTATTATCCAGTCTCGTTATATATATACCAGTTTGTATACATAGTTTTGTAGAATTTTATTATGTCACTAATCAAAGTTTATTAATAACTTTTCACACCATCAAACACTACATTAATGATTAGAACAAAGTAGCGTTTACATTGTTTTTTTTGGTAATATAGTATAATTATAACTTGGAGCTCAGCATTTCTGATGAAATTTGAAGCCATTATTATTTATGACATTTTTTAAAGAAAATAATAAGATAGATATACCAAAAAATTTTAATGTATAAAATATAGTACAATTAAGCAAAGTTAAGTTCGGGTATAACCGAAATTTTCATGCTCTTGCAACTTGCCTTCATGTACATAAGGCTGGTTAGTCTGGGCGAGTTTTCACCCGCTTTCATCCACCTTTAAAAGAAAACACACACACTCCTAATTTCATTGTTTAAGTGGTTTAGGAGGTAAGTTTATTAAACTAATGAGAGCGCGGAGCAACTGCCACTTTTTCAAATACTTGAGCCTGCATGTACCATTTGTTACCGCATTTCTTTGTGCCAAATAAGAGTTTTTGATCTTTATTAAGCGCTTAGTTATGCGACTTTATATGTTTCCGATTAATGGCGTTTTAATCATCAACGAACTCGTTCTTACTATTTTGCTAAGGAACACGTCTACCAAGTTTATTTAAGATATTTTAATTTTTACTCGTCATTCCGAACTTTATACAAGGAGCGTTCCAAAGTAATTAGGACTTTTAAAAAACAGAACAAATGTTTTGTTCGGCAAAATTAATTTATTTTATTCAAAATAGTCTCCTTCTGCTCCAATATAGCTTTTTGCAAGGTCCAGAAGCATGTCGGAAGAGTGTTTTAGCTCGTTGGCCGGTATGGCCGCCAGTATGCCGGTGCAAGCCTTTTGAATGGACTCTACGTCTGCATAACGCCTTCGTTTCATAAGCAAATGCATTTTTCCAAAAAGGAAGAAATCGCACGGTACCATATCAGGTGAATACGGGGAGTAGTTAATGGTTAAAATATGATTTTTGGTTAAATAATCAGACACAAGCGGCGATCGATGAGAGCAATTTTTGGCCGTCAGTCAATTTGTGCGGAACAAACCGTGCACACACCTTTGGTAAGCCCAAATGTTCGGTCAAAATGGGATAAATCGATGTTTTGGAGATGTTCAATCCCATTTCCATAAATTTCAATTACACATGATTTCGGCTGATAATTTTAAATATGTATGTATATAATCTACATTATATATAAGTATGTATATAAATAAAAATGAATCGTCAAAATGTATGTACGCTCATAACTTTCATACGACTGAACCAAATTTGATAAGTCTTTTTTTAAAATGTTCGTTGAGGTTCAGAGATGGTTTCTGCGGAGAAAAAATTTCGAATAATTGCCGGATAACCCCTAAAAACAGCCCTTTTCTTTTTCTCATACAAACGAATGAATGTTTGTTCGTTAGTAACGCTAAAAGAACGGCTGAACAAATATTGACGAAATTTTAAGAGGATGTTTGTTGTGGATCAAGGAAGGTTAAGAAATAAAAATATCTTATACTTTTCATGAAAAGTCAGCAAATTGGATAATACCAAAAAGTAATTTTTTCCATAAATATTTTTTTTTTCAATTTTTGTTTGTTTTGTTTTTCAATATTTTGATTTGTAAATTATTTGAACAGTTCAATTTCGGTCGTTTGCTTTTTTACTCCGGCTATTCAAAAGAAAAATTATTGAAAATTATTCAGTGAAAACTTTACGAGTGTTTCACACAAAGAGGTCAATTGCAGATTGAAATTTGTTCCGAAGCCACCAAGAGTTCGCCCTAATATCGATCGGTGTTCTTTTTGCCATCAAAGTATGGCAGCCCAAGGCAACGTATATGTGGTGCTGTTGGATGCTAGATGTACTCTGATGAGTGGCAGAATAGAGGTTTTCTGCACGCACACATTCTTCTTTGGATGATGGTTACACCATATCAAATTGATGAAATCATTTCTCCGGAAATTCCTGATGTAGAGAAAGATCCAGTATTATATGAAGTGGTGGAAACCAATATGGTGCAAGGATCTTGCGGACACTACAATCCCTTTTCGGTTTGTATGTCTGACAATAAATGCACGAAACACTATCCATGTACTTTTCTTTCGGAAACACAAACTGGAAATGATGGATATTAACTCTATCGGCGTCGCTCACTAGACGACAATGGCGGAACATTCAGCATTTAACTTAGAAAAGTGAATATCGAAGTTGACAACACATGGATCGTACTATATTCACCATTATTGTTTAATTCATATTCAAAACTCATATCAGTGTTTAGTATTGCAGTTTGGTGAAATCGATAAAATACGTTTGAAAGTAAGTCACCAAAGGAAGCAACACGGCGGCTATTAGTCTTAAACGATACGGTCGATACGTGAACTGCAATAAAGCGCTTTGTAGGATATTTACTTTTGTAATTCATGAAGAGTGTATTTTAACCCAGAGAATACAGTATAGCCAGTGGAAACATCGCCAGCAACAAAATTAACATTGACGAGTTTTTTCTCAACTTTCGTCAGTCATCTGTTTGTGAGAACATTGCTCTATTTGGAAATACCTTGATATTATAAATGGAATGCATCGTCGAAGAAATAGTAACGCAAAAAGTAAGGCCAACCAGTAGATTGACATCCAGGTGTCTTATCAACTAAAGGATTAGGACGAATTTATACAATCCTCCCGAAAAACGACGATTGTTTCTACCTTCGGTTGCTATTGATTAATGTACGCGGTTCAACTTTATTAGAGTCATTGCGTACTGTGAATGTTTCGATGTGTGCAAGTTTTGGAGAAGTAAGCCAGCAATTACAATTCCTGGAACATGTTAATCACTGGAATGAAAATTAAGATCGCACACTTTTCGCGATAATCATTTCGACATATCAGCCTTCAAATCCGCGTCTCTTATGCGATACGAACAAAAATGAGATTGCCGAAGACAGTTCACATCGTCTTCGCTAAAAATTGGAAATGGTACAATTTTGGTTTATACTGCCGGTGGTTCGATATCAATTCCATCTTCCCTTTATCAATTCGAAAGATGAACTCATCACAAATGTTCGGACATTGGCCAAATTATCGTAACTACGATTCCTTAAGTGCACGCTCAATGTTAGCTGTCGAAAATACCGATGTTGTTGACTTAAACTGGAAGTTTCAAAGTCAAATTCCGGGAGACTTGTGCTCATACAAATCGATCGATCGTCTTGACAATGAAGACGACGTTACAACCGTTTTACGGTAACTTTAGAAGCCTAATTATCTTATTAGTTAAAATAATGGTATTTTATAACGTTTATGCACTATTGAATATTTTATTATTGTAACACATACTCACACTAAAGTATAAACGTGTGCACATGCAACTAGGTATTTATCACAGCAACTACTAAGTGACCTGTGATTCTCTGAAGCTACAATATTTGTACCATATAAATAATCATGAAATTAAGTGCTAAAACGCAAGTTAAGATATTATTATGCCTTGCCACTATGCGCTAAGCGAAATTACGCCTGTGCAAATGAGTCTTATCCAACTTCCATTCATGTTTTTTGTTATTGGTGTTTGCACTTATTGAATTACAAGTAATCCGATTAATTAATACCGACCAGTTGGTACTTCATAACAGCTCATAATTTGTTAGATATCTTAAGTTTGATCTACATATATACATGAGAGTACTATTGAACTACCCCGTTACTCATACGCCCTGGAGCATATGCGTTTAGGTATACTAATAATATTTTTTTATTAGAGAATCAATCGCGTGGTTTAAATTATGCAACAAAAAACTTAAATATGTAATAATTATTTTGCGTTTGTTGTTTATTTGCCTTGTATTGTATTTCAGCACATAATTTAACTAAATCTTCTTAACAGACGCACGCATATGACTACTTATTCATGACATTATGTCATACGACTTTTACACTGAGTTTTGCAAAGCTTTGTTTTATAGCCAAACAGTTTTTATCTAGTAGCCTATGCCGTCGCTTAAGTAAAATTGTGGCATGCAATTTCCACCTTATGAGAATATATAATAATTAATTACTTTTTTCTTAGGCATTGCGCGATTCAGTTTAATTTTCAAAAAGTTTAAATTATATAGTTTCATAAGCTGGTTTATGTAAACTTGTTATTTCCCACATATTGTTTTCATTTTCCGTTATGTTACAATTATAGGACGTGTTTTTCGTTTGTTCACACAATAACGTACAATTCTTGTATATCCAACACCCCCATTTACCACTATGACAGCCTTCTTCCTGCGCAAGTTAAAAATCAAGAAATTTCAAGGGAAGTACGCACCGTTTGGCTGCCGGATGCTTTTATTATGTTAGGCAAACACAATTCTGACGCCTGTTGTCCGTCATTTCCTGTTGCTTATGTTCATTTAGCTAGCCTGTACGAATGGGTTGCTTTCTATAAATTATAATAATTATTACTTCTTCTAAAATGGTTAACAAAAACGTCAGATAATTTTCTCTTACTTGCTTTTACTCGCTGCTACTTGTTTTTATTTGATTGCTATTTTTCTACAAATTACCCTCATAGTTCGTTCGCTCGCTCGTTGTTGAACTAATCACAACATCAATTTATGATTACTACAGACACAGATTTGTCACTGATTACGCTGTAAGAACAAGATTATTAATAGCAGCGAGACCAATTGGAAATTATAAGTAGCTCAAAGCTTTATGAAAATGGGTCATTTAATGTTTAAGTATGCATAAATATTTAACGATGCCATGGATGACTGAATAGTCATATATAGTTTGTATAACTAAACTGTGGACGTCTGAATGTAAATACGACATGTTAAAAATATTATACCAATTTGGAAAAGAGTTTAGCGAAAAGTACTTATGCCGAGGATTTCGGTTTTAAAAGATGAAATGGTTATTCCAGATATTAATAAGATACCTAATTGAATCAATTTAAAGCGCAAATAAAATCTTAGTGACTGAAAATAAAAATCATATATAATTTGTATACTAAACTGTGGACGTCTGAATGTAAATAAGAAATGTGAAAAATATTACACCAATTTGGAAAAGAGTTTAGCGAAAAGTACTTAAGTCGAGGATTTCGGTTTTAAAAGATGGAATGGTTATTCCAGATATTAATAAGATACCTAATTCAATGAATTTAAAGCGCAAATGAAATCTTAGTGACTGAAAATAAAAATCTAGAAATTAGTGTACGGAAAGGGTGCTAAGTTATACAATTTATTTCCAATAAATTGTCTTACGTTTTTCATAAGCTAAAAAGTACGCGAAAATTGTTATTAAATGTTTTATACTAAGTTGGTAGGACTGCCCTTAATTTCTATGCCAAATGTGTGCGCGATCTGTCAACTAGTTTGCTTACAGAAGCTGCTTAAGTCGGTATAAGAGGTGTGTTCAAAAAGTATCACGTATTTTTGTGTTTTTCCAAAAATTATTTATTTATTCATGAATATCTATTTTGTCCCCTTCAAAGTAATCCCCATGAGATATTACACACTTGTGCCAACGGTTTTTCCAATCTTCGAAGCAGTTCAAAAAATCATTTTTTTTTTTCTTCTTCAGCTCCTCCTTCGATGCCGTCTTTATCTCGTCAAGAGAAGCGTAATAACGGCCTTTCATGGGCCTCTTCAGTTTAGGGAACAAGAAAAAGTCACAGGGGGCCAGATCTGGGGAATACGGTGGCTGCGGCATCATTAGTGTGTTGTTTTTGGCCAAAAATTCGCGCACAAGCAACGATGTGTGTGAGCAGGGGCGTTATCGTGGTGCAAAAGCCAATTTTTTTCCTCCACAAATCCGGACGTTTCTGGCAGATTGCTTCGCGCAAATTGCGCATTACTTGCAGGTAATATTCCTTATCGACCGTTCTTCCCTGTGGCAAGAACTCATGATGCACCACGCCCCTACAATCGAAGAAAACTGTCAGTTACGATTCGCTCGTGATACTTTTTGAACACACCTCGTACCTTAGCAGTGCGTTGCGACTTTTACAATGTTTGGCTCAAATTTTGTATTTCTGACCAAATTTCATGTGCGAAAACTTTGCGATTGTTGGAAAAGGTGATGCAGATATATCAATTTAACACGAGCCTGAGAGTGGTACAAAGCCTTTAAAGAGAGAGAGAGATCATTGAAGACATGCCTCGTTCTGGACGACCTTCAGCCCCTTCAACTGATGAAAATGTTAAAAATGGGAAGAATATGGTACCTGAAAATTGTCAGACATATGTTATAGAGATAGCAAGAAAGCTATACATCTTTTGCGAGTCTGTTCGAAAGATTTTGGTGGATATTTTGGGTACAAAACGCGTTCTTGTTGGATGCGTTCCGGTAAAGCAGATTTTTTTTTTTCAAAACTAGTACAGTAAACAGGTTTGTTTAGACATGATTGATAGTATGAATTCCGTTCCTACATTTGTGAATACATGGGTTTAAAAATTTGACATGCAAACAAGTCAACAATCAAAAATTGGAATTGTTAAAAACAGAATGCAAATGATATAAATAATGTGAAGATGAGGGGAAACCAGTATACTTTTTTTAATTTTTTTTTATTTTATTTTTTTATGAATAATGCTCTACTAAACTTTGAAGGTATTCAATTTTTATTTTGACAGATTTTTATTCAAATTCTTTATAATAAGAACTTGTATGAGCAATGAATAAATTACTTAATAGAATTATTTTTCAGGGCACAAGATATTTTATTAAATTTTTGTAAATGAAAAATAATAATTTGAATTTTAAAATATAAATTTCGTAAAAATAGTAAAATAAAAGCCATGTTTGGACGGTTACAAAGCCCAGTTATATTAAATGAATAAATTAATGTAAATTAAAATGGATGGACGGTTGTAGCATATTACTACTGTGCCCAAAAAATAAGGACATTGTATTTATTTTGAAAATTCTTTATTTATTCTTCCAAATCAATTTCATCCCCTTCAACGTAATCCCCTTTCGATGCAATGCACTTATGCCAACGGATTTTCCAATCTTCGAAACACTGGTTGTAGTCACTTTCCGGGATAGCCTATGTTCCGTCTTCGCTGCGGTTTGAATCTCCTCTATCGTATAAAAACGGTGTCCCCGGAGTGGTCTTTTGAGCATGGTGAACAGCCAGAAGTCGCACGGCGCCAGATCAGGTGAATACGGTGGTTGCGGAACGATATGGGTTGAGTTTTTGGCGAAATGATCACGAATTACGAGGGCAGTATGGGATGGTGCATTATCGTGGTGTAAAAAGCAATAATTCTCTTTCCACAATTCCGGCCTTTTTAGGCGGATGGCTTTATGTATGTAAACGAAGCATAACGTTCAAATAATACACCTGGTTGACTGTTTGACCGGTTGGAAGGAATTCATAATGCACAACACCACGATAATCGAAGAAAACAGTCAACGCGACCTTGATTTTTGAGCGACTTTCGCGCGATTTTTTTGGTCTCAGCTCTCTTTTGGCACGATATTCGCTCGATATCGGTTGTTTCGGGGTTGTAAGCATAGATCCTAGTCTCAAGTCGGTAAGCATCGTTTCACACACTTCAACGCGACGCCTTTTTTCCAAAAAATTCAATGTTTTCGGTAGCAGTCGAGGTTTGATGCGCTTGAGTCCCAAAACATCCTTCAAAATGGTATTGGCTAAGCCTTTCGATATGACAACTTCATCAGCAAGGTCTCTAATTGTCAATCGACGGTTTTCAACATCAAATCTTTGATTTGTTGAACGTGAGCTTCGTCGGTTGAGGTTGATGGTCGCCTGGACGCTCTTCGTCTTCGACACGTTCACGTCTGGCTCGGAGCTCATTATACCACTTGTAAACATTTTTTTTAGAGATAGCCTCATCACTAAAGGCTTTCTGCACCATCCTGAACGTATCCGCAGCAGAAAATTGATTCCGTAAGCAAAATTTAATAAAAATTCCTTGCTCAACAAATTTCGACATCGCAAAAAACGAAAAACTCACTTTTAGCAGCTCACAAAACGACACGTATATCAAACACTAATGAATATTTTCACATGAAATTTGACATAAATGTGACAGACAGTACTACCAACCTAAAAAAAAAATAATTCTCCAAATCCTTTGACGCGCGCAGTTTAAAATCAAATGCCTTTTTTTTGGGCAATTTCAAGCAAAACGTTGGTTACACCATTTAAATATTTAATGAAATCGATAATGGATGTAATTTTTTCTTAGAACTGGCACACATTTTCTCACCAACTTTTGACTGTAATATAACTTCACCTAAATATTTTGTATAAAATTAATAAGAGTTCTTTCCAGGGAGCTGGTGCGTATGAGTAACATTTTCGCTCTGTTGACGAATAACCGATATATTTTGATTGAATAGAAAACTTGACTTTCATATATCAATGTGCATAAATAGAAATTTTTCTTGGTAAATCACATTTGAATCAGTTTGTTTTTAATTTATAATGTAGTATATGTATATTTTCAGTATTTCTTGATTAAACTTTCATTTCCATTGAGTGTATTTCCTAAAAATTTTAAACCTCAATTAAATTTCTGAATTTTAACAAATTATAAAAATAATCATTAGCTTTAAATTTGCAAAAATGAGTGTATAGTTAGTGTATATTGTACCAATATAAAAAAATAAAGATACTTGTCTTAAAATATTTTTTACTATATTAGTTAATTACGACATTTTAAAATAGTATTTTGATGAACTAAAATTTTATATAGCGCTTATATGTATGTTGTGGTAAATAAATATACACACATTATGCAAAAGACTTGAAGTTTTTTATAAAGATAGAAAATTATTTACGAAGCAACATTGCTACCATGTACATTATCATTAAAATTCCATCCATGACTTTTCGCACCGTAGGCGTGCTATGAAATTCCTGACTCTATTTGCTGATTTGCGCAAATATTTTTACGTATTCACCGTCAACCAAAGAACAATAAAGTAAAAAGTACGCCACAGACAGGTGAACTCGTGAAGGGAGGTAATTAAGTGCGGGAACACGTGCATGTATGTAATCATACAAGCAAATAAATTTGCATAAGGTAATGAGGCAATTGCTGTAAAAATCATTTTACTTATGTAGGCAAACATTTATTTTTTGTGATTACACATTTTTTGGCAATTTTTCGTTTGGCAGCTTTGTAGAAGTCATGCTGCGAATAGTAAATGAAAATATTTGTTGAATATTTGTATCTGAAAGAGTTCTGCGATAATAATGCACATAAGTATCCAAATATATAACCGTTTAAGCTAATATGTATGTATTTTTCTTCTTCTTTATTAGTCAAGACACCACTATTGCGCCAATAGCAGAGTTAACAACAGCACAGCAGTCGTTCTTTCTTTTCTCTGTTTGGCGCCAATTGCAGATTCTAATTGTAGCTAGGCCCTTTTCCACCTGGTCTTTGCAACGGAGTGGATACCCGTTCCGCTATGTTGTTCTTCATACGGGTAATTACTACTCGAACTTCTTCTTGTTGGCTCAGCGTTATTGAATGGGGTTTATTCTGCCATTCAGCAAGCTCGGAAAGCCTCTCCTTCATAAATTCGGTATGCTCTGGGCATTAGTTACTGCATCACTTCAGAGGATAAACCAATTAATCTACTTCTGTGGTGGTAATGAGGAACCAATTCTTCATTGGCTAAACCAACTTTACGCTCTATCTGAAATGTTGCCAAGCATTCAGCCTTCAACATCACGTTAATATAATTCTTCAGAAGTAGTACTTATCAGTCATAAATTAGTACTACTTCTAATAATTAAAAGAAGAAATGTTCCATGTTGGAGCAAAAACAAATAATACTAATAATGTAGCCAAGTACTATGTCACACATAATAACTGGATATCTATTTTGAAGCATACTTATCAAAGTTACGTCAGACCTCTAATAGCAGAACTTGGATACCTGTGACCAGGTGACTTGATAAATAAAAAAGTCCGTTTTGCTGTGTGTCTAAATTGTAACCACTTTCGTAATGACTATGCCCATATAAATACATACGTTGAGAAAGATTATAGATAAAAATAACCGCGTTACTCAAGTTTATAATAAAAAATTTAATTTATTGGTATAATCTTTAACTTTGTACAATGTTATTCAAAAGTTAACTTATATGTTAAATGTTTAAAAAATTTAATTTCCAAGTATTAATTCATGGGGATCACAACGCTAATTGCAGCGCGCAGGATTGGTGTTGAAAAAAGGAATGTTGACGTGCAGCGCAGTATCGAAACGAATGTATAAACGAATGTGAAGACAAACGGCGATGATCCAATCCTTTTGATAGTTGACATCTGCTGTGGTGAAATCTACTGTGTCCCCCGGTGTGGTGTATTAGTGATAATGTGGTGGGTTGTGCTAGGGTGCGCCAGTTTTTCCGGACAGAGTGTGTGAGGCTTAACTCATTTGAACACTGTGATCACTACATCTCGAACTGGATCCTCTGAAATGAGATAATCAAACAGATTTCGTTAAGGTAATATTAAATCTAGTAATTAGTCGAAGGAATAAGCAAAATAAAACAATTTGACAAAATGGTGGTTTCCCAAAAAATTGATTTTTGACTAAAATTTCGGCCTTAAATTGCTTATAAAAAATTTTTGTCAGTGAGAAAAAATTTTCGTGTAATTACCAAAAATTACATTTACTAAGTAAAAGAAAACATCTATATAACCCGCACGCTACCGACCCTTTTTTACATACGCGGACGATAACAAAACAATTTACAATTGAGTTAAAACCCTATTTGGTGCAATTGGTGGTAACAAAAGGGTGGCAAGTCCAGCAATAGCCGACAAAGGCTGCGTGGTAAAAAACAAGGTCAGAAGATAGATTCTATTTGTTGAATGGACGTGTTTACTCCTTTGGAAAGGGCTGAAGTAGTAAATATTGCACGAAATACAGATTTTTTATACACATGCGTGATACGTAGGAACAAAAGTTGAAAGGGTACAAGTTACTGGCAGTTGATGAGATCAAAACAGGAAAAGCTGCAGATATTTCCTTACACACATGTGTTCAAACATATATACGTACAAATATCAATTTTCAATCATAAACATGAGACATGTATCAAATTGACCTTTCCAGTTGGCGACTTTATGCCTGTACTGTATATATAGTATTTTTTTGGATGAGAGCCTGACATATGTACTTATGTATGTAGTACATGCACTGTTTGTTACGACATGCAGCAATATACAAGGTGCGTTTCAAAGTAAACAAGATTTTGAATCTAGCGCCCCCTGGTGGCCTTCTATCCAAACTGTGCGTGAGTTCATCCAAAATCAGCGGATATCATCATTGAAATTCATGGAAATGTAATTGAATATATCCAAAATATCGATTTATTGCATTTATACGGAATATTTGGGCTTACAAAAGGTGTGTGCACGCCTTGTTCTGCACAAATTGACTAACGAACAAAAATTGTTTAGAATACAACATTCGAAGGACATCATTAAAGAGATCAAAAAGGACAAAAACTTCCACAATATTGTGACTGGTGACGAAACGTGGTGTTTCCAATATGATCCCGAAACGAAACGATGGAGGGCTGAATGGAAGGAACTGTACGAGCCGAAACCCAAAAAATCGCGCAGTGAAGACAATGCTGATTTGTTTTTATGATTCCAAGGGCATTGTCGTTGGCGTTTGTTGCACGATTATTCACATTTTAACCATTAACCACCCTCCGTATTCACATGACATGGCACCGTACGATTTCTTCCTTTTCGGAAAAATGTATTTGCCTACGAAAGAAAGCATTATGCAGACGTAGAGGCCATTCAAAAAGCTTGCACCGGCGTACTGGCGACCGTACCGGCCAACGAGCTAAAACACTCGATCGACATGCTTTTGGACTATGCAAAAGGCTGTATTGAAGCAGAAGGAAACTGTTTTGAGTAAACTAAATTGATTTTGCCGAAAAAATCATCTGTTCTGTGCTTTTTTTGAAAGTACTGTTTACTTTGGAACGCACCTTGTACGAATGCACAAATTTGACAACGATTTCTTATGTACGTAAGCATTTTCGAATGCTTATGGGCAAGCTTACTCTCAGTGGGTATATTGGAAAGCAAGCCACTAGAAAAGTACGTATATCAATATTAACGGGTGATCCAAGTAGAGGTATTTTTTTTCAATAGCCTTTTCTGACAGATCACGCATGGAAAGATTTACGCCTGAAAAACGTTCACAAATGTTTCCACTTTATTACGAAAATTCACGTTCTGAAAAAATGAGTTTCGCGTGTTTCGTTCAACTTATAGTCAAGATAATCGGTCTACTGAGTGTACTATTCGCAACAACATAACCTATCTTGAAACTCATCATTCATTATTGAATAACATTCGAAAGGATATCTCTAGTACTCAGTGAAAGAAAATATAGAGCTGTAGCTGAGTGTGTACATGAAGGCTGTGGAGAGATTCCGGGCCGTTCGCAGCAACTCAAATTGGCGTTATAACGACTTGGCACATTTTACGTCGAGATCTTAGACTGAAACCGTTGAAAATCTCTAGATTTAAACGAAAAGCAATCTGAAGATTGGGCCGGTGGAATCATCGATCCATATTGATGCCTTAAAATGAAGCTCTTGTTCTGAGAGACATTTGGTTTCAACAAGACGGTGTCACTTCCCACACATCACATCAATCAATGGATATATTGAGAGACTTCGGTGAGCACATAATTTCACATTTTGTCCGCCGAGATCATGTGGTATCATACCATTAGACCTTTTACTGTGTACTTTTCATACAGTAAATTCGCTTTCTTTTCAAAATATTAAATTGCTTAACTTTACACCCAAAAGCCAATCCTTTTTAATATACATAAACAAAAGTGGTAGTTTCAACGGATTGTCTCCAAATAAAAGTTCAAAATTTAGAAATGTGCAATTCTGCAAACAATTAAAGCTCTTCAAGTTTTATTTATTTTTGCTAATGTATGCAACATGGAAATTCTGCAATGTTACTCACAATGTGAACTTTAACCACGAGATTAGCACCAAAGCACCTAGCACACAGTAAACATCCCTTTCTGGTGGTCACAGCAGTAACCAACACAACACGCATACAACGGTTGTTTTCACCAAGCGTTACTCTTTAGCGATACGAACATGCTAAACCAGATGCTTATTTTAATTGATTTTGAATGTTAAAATTTGAATATACAAAAAAAAATACCAAAATTTTTATTTGCATTTGTCATTTAAACCATTCGCTATAGTAAGACTAGTCTGCAATATACAAATTACAGCATGGTGTACGATTTTAACTCGATAAATTTGTCATTGCTTTTACATAAGATTTTTTGAAAAAAGAGCAGAAGTGGGCAAAGAAATTACTAATCGAAGGCTGCTACTTTTACACATCCAAAAGAACTATTTTAGGCAAGTTGCACTCTTGAACTATTTGAAATCAATTAAACATTAGGAATACATATATTAAGAACATTTTTTTCTACAAATATTTTTATTCATTAAGTATTAATTTCATATCATGCAAAAATATATCAGCGATAGTTGACAGAAAAAGAGTTAAGGAACAGAACTATCATTGAAGAGACACCCTTTTGACACTCAAACGTCGACAGCGTCTTATCACATATGTCTCATAACATTTGCTCCAATTACTTATTATAAAGAAAGCGCTCATACCACATGAACATAAAAACAAGGCAACCAAAGAAACCATAAACAAGCTTATAAATAAACTATTGTTGTATGTACTACTGTGCCCAAAAAAATTAGGTGACATTTGAATTTCAACTGCGCGCGTCGAAGGATTTGGAGAATTATTTTTTTTTAGGTTGGTAGTACTGTCAGTCACATTTATGTCAAATTTCATGTCAAAATATTCATTAGTGTTTGAGATACGTGTCGTTTTGTGAGCTGCTAAAAGTGAGTTTTTCGTTGTCTGCGATGTCGAAATTTGTTAAGCAAGGAATTTTTATTAAATTTTGTTTACGGAATAAATTTTCTGCTGCGGATACGTTGAGGATGGTGCGGAAAGCCTTTGGTATGAGGCTATGTCTAAAAAAAATGTTTACAAGTGGTTTAGTGAGTTCCAAGCCGGCCGTAAACGTGTCGAAGACTAAGAGCGTCCAGGGCGACCATCAACCTCAACCGACGAAGCTCACTTTCAACAAATCAAAGATTTGGTGTTGCAAAATCGTCGATTAACAATTAGAGACCTTGCTTGGTAAATGGTCGTTATCTCCAATAAGAAATTCATTAATTTTAGATTGTGGCAGTTGATGATTGTTATCATCCATTCTTTGCAACAAGGTTCCGATTTCTGTCATCTCTTGTGCATCTTCACGCTGTGACGTTCACTTTTCTTTGAGAACAGACAGAAAAACGCTATCATCTGGATCCTCGTCAGCATCGGAATTGTTTTCGGTATTAACTATATCATTATTCTTGAATAGGGAAGAATTTTTGCCAACATTTTGTTACTGTATCATACGACATCTTATCCCAAGAACTCGCAAGCGAAAAAACAGCTTCCTTCATTGTGAGATTTTTAATGACTTTGGAGACATCATTTTCTTCCAAAGACAGGATATGCACCAATAATGCGATAATTCAATTTGGTTAAACGTATTGCGTTTTGGTCTAAAATTTAAAGACAAAAACTCACGATTGTAGTGTATTTTCTATGAAAATTTTTACAGACCTTGGTCCAGTTCTTAATGTTAGTATTAAGGGCTATAATTTACAGGAAATTTTTTTAGGGTATTTCCAAGAATATTTCGTGACGGGACTGAAAAAAGTTAATGGTTCAAAAAAAAAAAACACCCTAATGTATATATATATATATATATATATATATATATATATATTTATCACTTCATTACTTTTTATTTAGTTCTTTGCTTATTTCGCATTTATATATTTATGTTCGTTAACTACCCGTGTATTTCTAAATGGCTTTTTAAATTTTATACGTGTTTGTACTGTTCCGCTACCAGAAGTCGCCTGCGGTACCGGAAAGATGACAAATGAACGTTAGACAGATGGCGAGAACTTGGACACGCTGTAATGTATGTTCACATGTTTGAGGCTAAAAACAAAGCTATGAACTCAAGGCGATGGATACATCAAAAAAATATTAAATCGATCATTGCGATTTTCTTTGACAGCAAAATTATTGTATGTGCATACAAAATTATGACTCTTAGTGTGTTGAAACATTACCAACAGAATAAAATATTTACGTATAATGTGTCACAGAATAAACATTTAAATATTTTTGTGGCGTTATTTAACACTCGTTTAATAATTTACCTTTTGATGCTGAGTCAACTAAACACAATTTAATACTCGAATATTCCACTTTGTAATTTAATCCGCCATAATAGTCTTATTTAATTGTGTCGCTTTCTCCATTAACTTGTATGCACATGATTAATATAAAAACTTCTCAGGAAAATTAATCTATTAATGAAACACCTGCCTGAATTTTTTAAACGGTGTTTTTTTAAACTTATGGTTTTCAAGTGAAAATAAACGGCATATATATTAATGCTATGGACAAGATTTTTGCTTTATCATGCAATAAGGGCTAAGACGACCGCGGCTCGTTCAAATAAATTCCAGCCGACAAGTCCAGTTTCAATCATTTTTTGCAGCATTTGGAAATACACATAAGTCAGCAACAACCGACCTGAATGTTTTCTTTAAAGGCGTCAAATGCTTCGCGATTTTCATCATAGACAAGCGACTTCATATAACCTCTCAAAAAATACTCGTGTTCCAGCATTTTTAATTCGCATGGTCTTAAAGGCGTAGCCACAGACCCCCACGGGTGACAATGCGCTCTCCAAATGATTGCGTCTAAACAATATTCTGAGTTATGATCACTTCAAATGCGATAACTATTCTTAGCACACTTATAAAAGAGAACGTCTCCATTAAACAAAATTTTGTTGGGAAAATCGGCCTCGGTGAATATCTCGTTTGGTCCATTCACTTAACGTTATTCCGGAGTAAGTCAGTTTATAATAAAATCGTAAACTAAAGTGAGTGTATATCAAGTAAAAAAAAAAGACCAACTTGCAAGACAAGATGGCCTGATTGAAAATCACACGTCCATTAAAATTTGGATTCTCGCAGCAAAACATTTGGAAAAGCGCAGTTTGTTTCAATTATTCTTATATTTCGCTATGGATTGAGTAAATGTGTACACTTAAGTAGGCCTTTAGAAGTAAAGCTTTAAACAATTAAGAGTTGTTTAATAAAAAACGGAGTCGCCTTTATCTACTGAGTGATTTGCAGTATAAGAAAATAATTTATTATTCAAGTGTAAGAAATACAAATATAGAAAACAACAAAAAATTATTAACGCTTTTAATTTTGTTATAAATTTGCCGGCTGAAAAGACAATGCTTTCAAATATTTATGAGTTATAAAAGGTACCAGTTTTATTAAGTTTGAGACTAAAAGGAGAGTGGAAAATTTCTATTAAACATACATATATCAAAATTTTCTTATTATATACTCAGGTGAGTACGATAGTTGCGGGACGATATTGTTTGCTAATTTGGCGAAAACTCTCTAATTATCGTGTTGAAAAAACCAAGAGTTGTCAACCTGTTATTTTGGACGCTTTTAACGAATAACTTCGTGCAATTAACGCACAACAGTGCACCACACTTCGATAACCGAATAAAACTGGTAACAAAATCTTGGTTTTATGCCTGCTTTGCAGTAGTTTTTTCGGCTTTGGTTCATTTTTGCAACGATAATGCCCTATTGATCATCTCTTTCCAGGATGTAAGCATATATCCAAGACTCATCGCAATAATAATACGTTTTATGACATGCTCGTAGTTGGAAAACATGGTATCACAGACGTTAAAGCGACGCTATTTTTCGAAAAATAATTAGTAATTTTGGAACCAATCTTGCTTTCGCTTTTTTTAAGCCCAAATTAGCTCAAACCGGTGCTGGCAGATGTCATACACTAAGTCTGTGTGCCCACACTATCAACAGAAAAAAATCTGTGTTGGGCTTTATTTAGGACATTTTTTTTAATATTAGATTGTCAAATATCTTCAGCCCTTTTGTCTTTTGAATTTCACGGCTATGTACATATAAAGCGCTACAGAGCTCGTATCTGGCAATACTATACATCTTTGAAAGTTCTTGACATAACCTAAAAAACGACGCTATGCATGATAAGTTCGGATATTACGTTCAACAGTGTAAACATGGAATTCACTTACGCCGAAATTCGCGCTATTTTAAAGTTTTCTTTCGTTAAAGAAAAATTCGCTAGAGAAACGTTCTGTGAGATTAATGGTGTTTTGGGTAATGGTACTCTATCACTTCAAACTGCGGAAGAATGGTTTCGACGATTCAGAGCGGATGAAAACGACACAATGGATAAGCCAGCCGGTGGAAGACCTGTGACGACGAACACCGATCAAATCATAGAATACATCGAGTTAGATCGGCATGTGGCATCTCGTGACATCGCCCAGAAGATGGGAGTTAGTCTCTTAACCATTTTAAACCATCTGCAGAAGGCTGGATACACAAAAAAGCTTGATGTTTGGGTGCCGTATGATTTGACGCAAAAAACCTTCTGGACCGAATCAACGCTTGCGATATGCTGCTAAGAAAGAACGAACTCGACCCATTTTTGAAGCGGATGGTGACGACGTAAAACGGATCACATACGACAATATCAGGAGAAAACGGTCGTGGTCGAAGGCCGCTGAATCGTCCTAAACAGTGGCCAAGCCGGGATTGATTGAAATAGCCAGATGCTTAATTCTACCATCTAGTGCAAACAACTGGATCGCTTGAAGAGACGATCAACCAGAAGAGTCCAGAATTGGCCAACAGGAAGGGTGTAGTGTTTCACCAGGACAACGCCAGACCACACACTTCGTTGATGACTCATCAGAAGCTACGGGAGCTCGGATGGGAGGTTTTATTGCATCCACCATATAGCATCCCGGACATAGCGCCTAGTTATTACCTGCCCATGGCGAACGCCTTTGTTGGTGTAAAGTTGAACTCAAAAGGAGCTTGTGAAAAGTGGCTGTCCAAAGTCTTCGCAAATAGGGAGGGAGGCTTCTGCGATACGTATAGATGAAGACAGACGCACAAAACGGTGTATATTTGAACTAAATTCGATCACTGTAACACTTTTCATAAAGCATTGAATAAAGAGCAAAAAAGCGGAACGAAGATATTTGAGAACCTAATATTTTATAAAATTATTAAAATGCACTTTCCAATCAGGTCTGTTACATACATATGATGGAGCTGGCAGCTGAAGGCTCTAAGGAAACCTCAAAACATGTCAATGCATAGCAGAAGTACACAACTAACTTTGTCGAGCTATTGTAACCTTTTAACCGCCAACGCGTATGGAGTTTAGTGTATTCAGTATGTAAGATATTTCCACATTTTACCATTATAATTGCGGCTTCTAAACTTTTTTATTTTAATATACTCGTATGAGTTCATAAAAGTCATCCACTGTTCATTAGCTCGTTTCTTGTAACGAAATATTTTTATTGCTTATTGCGGCTCAATTTCCAGTGACCGAAATTTATAGTTGTTGATACGTATTTCCGTCTTCAACATGTTTGGAACTTTATCGTCAAAGCTTAGCTATGTCACTGTTTGTTATGAGAGCCCGCCATAAGCTCATGTTTAGGACGCCTCAAACAGTTATGATAACCAACAATTTTTATTCTCATGTAACAGTATATTTATAAACACTCTGTGAAAAGTCAAACCACCATTATATATTTTCCAACTCAACTATATAGTAACAATAAAAGCTCTGGATATTATATTTGGCTTTCAACCCGTGTGGGCGCACAGACACATAAGCAACATCATGTGAGTAAATGTTAGTGTTACATATCCACCTGTTACTTTTATTTCATATACTCTTATTAGGTCTTAATTTTTTTTGTAATTATTGTAAGCTCAACGAGCGTGTAATTCATGCAAATTTGATTTCCTCTCTCTCACCAACGCAATTGAATGCGTCTGTGCCTGAGGTTTTTAGTATAAATATTTTGTTGCTGTTAGCCAAAAAAGTGTGTAGTAAATTATAAATTGTCGATAATCGATTTTATCTATTTTTTAACAGTCCTGCATGCAGTTGAAAGACCACAGGCTAATAAGATGCCAAAATTTTTTTATAAGTTTATTGATTCTTTGTGATTTTTCCTTCATTTCGTGGTAGCCGTGGAAGCATTACATCACATTTTCAGCAACCAAACTAAGGTTTTTCTCCACATTTGTGGCAGCGAGCACGCATGCCTAGTTTTGCTATTAAATGATCGAAGCGTTCTGTACGTTTACTGATATTGTCGAAGGCGGTATTACGCTCCCACCAGCTGGTCGTGGAACATCTTGCGCTATTAAAGCTTCTGCAATTTCCACACGGTAGTCAAATGTACTCATAACTTTGGATTTGTCATATTGTTTGTAAATGTAATATACAATTATAATAATGTACGATTGATCATTTTAAATTTATCGTCGTTAACCCTTTGGTGATTTGAAGCAGCCATAAGGATTTCTATAAGAAATTTTAACCTCCCGCTTTCTTGTTGGCTGATAATTTTAACCGCCTCATTGTTAGTGTTGCTGCTTTTGTTGTCGCCTGTTAGTTACTTCATTCTATTAGTTGCAATGTATCTATCTGTTTGCGCGTAATTTTGTGCCCACAAGCTATAACAGCGTGAGAAAATTTGCATAACCACTTTGCGTGAAGCAAAAACGAAAATGAAGCCGTTGGATCTGCCACTAGTTTTAAGTGTTTTGAGTGTGCGAGGCTGTTGTTAGGCTTCATGGTTCGTGGTAACGGAGCAGCAAGTTTGTCGCAAACTAAAGTGTAACTATAAAAGCACAACTAAGTATACTATACAAACATGTGAGGTAGTATACATACAGAGTCTGAAATGCATATTTGAGCAACGCCATGCATTTGTTTTTATGGAGTTTGTGTTTTAATGAGCGCAAAATTATTTTACAATCGTTGGTAATTTATGTGTCATTACAAACGTGTTATTTATATTGCTTGGTTGTCAAACTTTTTTTTTTTTGTTCTTTTCATTGGGGGTGTTTTTTTACGTGGCGGGTCCCAAACCCAACGCACAACCCTATGCAGGGGGGTGTTTCGCCTTCTCACTTTAGCTCGCCTTCAAACGGATGTTCTTAGGCTACCCAGAGGATACTTGGTCAAAGACCGGAAGTCGTGAGCTGCTTGAGTCATATGTAAAAGAATCGTTTCTGGCCACTCCCAAGTGAATGGCGATCAGAGAACTTTCCTCACTTGCGTGAACTTCTACACATGACTCCATCCTCCAGAAGCGAACCCGATTCCCCAATCGATGACGATGGAGCAGACGTTCCATTGCCCGACCATGAGGAAGTTCGAATAGCAATTGCCCGCCTGAAAAACAACAAAGGGGCAGGGGCCGATGGATTGCCGGCCGAGCTATTCAAACACGACGGCGAAGAGCTGATAAGGTGCATGCATCAGCTTCTTTGCAAAATATGGTCGGACGAAAGTATGCCCAACGATTGGAATTTAAGTGTGCTATGCCCAATCCATAAAAAAGGAGACCCCACAATCTGCGCCAACTACCGTGGGATTAGCCTCCTCAACATCGCATATAAGATTCTGTCGAGCTTATTGTGTGACAGATTAAAGACCACCGTCAACAAACTGATTGGACCTTATCAGTGTGGTTTTAGACCTGGCAAATCAACAACCGATCAGATATTCACCATGCGCCAAATCTTAGAAAAGACCCGTGAAAGGAGAATCGACACACACAACCTCTTCGTCGATTTCAAAGCTGATTTCGACAGCACGAAAAGGAGCTGCCTTTATGCCGCGATGTCTGAATTTGGTATCCCCACAAAACTAATACGGCTGTGTAAACTGACGTTGAGCAACACGAAAAGCCCCGTCAGAATCGGAAAGGACCTCTCCGAGCCGTTTGATACCAAACTAGGTTGCAGACAAGGCGATTTCCTATCGTGCGACATTTTCAACCTGCTTCTGGAGAAAATGGTTCGAGCTGCAGAACTCAACAGAGAAGATACCATCTTCTATAAGAGTGTACAACTGCTGGCGTATGCCGATGATATTGATATCATCGGCCTCAACACCCGCGCCGTTAGTTCTGCTTTCTCCAGACTGGACAAGGAAGCAACTCAAATGGGTCTGGCAGTGAACGAGGGCAAAACGAAATATCTCCTGTCATCAAACAAACAGTCGTCGCACTCGCGACTTGGCACTCACGTCACTATTGACAGTCATAACTTTGAAGTTGTAGATAATTTCGTCTATCTTGGAACCAGCGTAAACACCACCAACAATGTCAGCCTAGAAATCCAACGCAGGATTACTCATGCCAACAGGTGCTACTTTGGACTAAGTAGGCAATTAAGAAGCAAAGTCCTCTCTCGACAAACAAAAACCAAACTCTATAAGTCACTCATAATTCCCGTCCTTCTATATGGTGCAGAGGCTTGCACGATGTCAACAACGGATGAGTCGACTTTGCGAGTTTTCGAGAGAAAGGTTCTGCGAAAGATTTATGGTCCTTTGCGATGAGCTGTACGAGATATACGACGACATTGACATAGTTCAGCGAATTAAAAGACAGCGGCTACGCTGGCTAGGTCATGTTGCCCGGATGGATGAAAACACTCCAGCTCTGAAAGTATTCGACGCAGTACCCGCCGCGGGAAGCAGAGGAAGAGGAAGACCTCCACTCCATTGGAAGGATCAAGTGGAGAAGGACCTGGCTTCGCTTGGAATATCCAATTGGCGCCACGTAGCGAAGAGAAGAAACGACTGGCGCGCTGTTGTTGACTCGGCTATAATCGCGTAAGCGGTGTCTACGCCAGTAAAGAAGAAGGTTGTCAAACTTTTCTATGCTTAAGGAGACTATTGCATTTCTAACCCAGAAAAGTGTAAGCCACAAAAGAGTCGGCATCTTTCTGGAAGCATACTTTTAGGCTCTTGTATAAAAAATTTAAATTACTGAAATTAAGGCAACTAACAGGTACGATATGGAAATATGCAACTTTTATTAAGAAAGATGAAGTCAATATACTCAATAAGCCTCATACTACAAAATAGGCGAGCGCGGTCGGTACTTCCCAATAGTGCGTTGGGTTTTTTACAATGGACAAAAATATCGGACAAAGAATTTGTCTCAAGTTTTGTATTTCTAACCAAGTTTCTTGTGCGAAATCGTTGCAAGATGGACAAGAGATCGTTGAAGTTATGTTTTGTTCTGGACAGTGTAGCATATTGTCCATGAAAATAGTCAGACAAGCGTTGAAGAGATGGCAAGAGAGCTCAACATCTCTGGCGTGTCCATTCTAAAAATGTTAGTTGATATTTTGGGTATGAAACGCGTTCTTGCTCGACTCGTCCCGATAAAGCTGAATATTTTTCAAAAAGTGTACCGTAAACAGGTCTCTTTGGACATGCTTGATTATATGAATTCCGATGTCATATTCATGGAAAGCGTAACAACTGCCGATGCCAAACAAGTCAACAATCATCGGAATGGAAGGAAAAAAACGAAACGAAACCAAATAAATCACGTCAAAGCCACTCAAAATCCAAGGTGATGTTCATTGTTTTATTCAATATTCGTAGTTTGTATATCACGAATTTGTCAGACAGTCAATAAGTATCCGTCGAAAACGGCCGGAATTGAGAAAGAAGAATTCTTAGATTTTATAAGGTGGTAATGCACCATCACATCAAGCCGCGACTGTGACTGTATTTAAAACCAAAAAGGCAATTTAAAACTTTGAAGGCGACAAAATAAATATTGGTGACATTAAATATGTTGCGTTTTATTTATATTTTCCGGGTACTGTTTTGTCACAATATATATTCATAATAATTAGTTTGAGTGAAATATACAAATGTCCTATATTGGATTATAGTATTAACATGAGTGTATTAAGTTAGCTTAGCCTTTGGACAATTTTACTTTCATATGCTGTAAAAATACTGTTGCTGCACATTCTTATAATATCGCTACTCAAAATATTTAAACACAGTGCATTTGTGTACCTTTTCCATTATCCAACAATTTGCTTTCAATACCGTGATACTAATAAAGCCAAAAAACTGGAATATTTAGAAAACGGTTCGGATTCCATTTCGCCTTCCGCTTCGCATTTTCTTCTTTTTTGTTAGCAACAGTTTTCCGTGTTGTCTCTTTTCTACGCAGTTTGAAGAAGACAGTAATTAGGCACTCTGTTTTCTAATTTGCATCACTGAATAATTTAATTCAATGTTTTGTGTGCAAATGACTTCAGACCTCAGCGTAGTATAAGTACTATTCAATAGCAACCAGAAGTAAAAAACAAATAAAAGAAATAAAAATGTGACTGCTAAGCAGCAGGTTATTCATATTAATAGCTGCATGAAAATTGTGTAAATAGTTCGCCTTTTAATCCTCAAGGAATTATTAACCTACCAGTGAAAAGTTAATTAAAATATATGATTAAATAGCTGATGGTCTTAATCGCTAATGCTCATATTTTTTGTATTGTTAAGGTTTAATTTTATTATCTTTTTCATTAATAATAATAATACTCACTATTCATTTCTGTTATTATCTCAACATAGTTTCTAATAATCCTTACCGCTGGTGGGGGTAATGAAAGACATTTATTCAGGGAGAACTTATTCATTCTGATTTTATTTTGTATTTTCCTTGCTTATATACAAATTTTAAAACTATCTTAAATAACCAAATATATGTGTATATATGTATGTTTGTATGTATTGCAGCATATTGTTTCCCACTAGCAAAAGGTAATAGGTAGTGTATGAGTTGGTAAGAGCCAAAGTGAGGGTCTTACTGCTGAATTCATTGCTGAATTTTAACACAGCGATGTCCTAGGAATTTCAGAACAGATCAACCCACATACCCAGGGATACAAATCGATCAGCTGTACGCATTACCAAGCTATATATCTGAAGACATGAATTAGTCAGTTGTACGCATTACCGGCTCACATACCTGAGTATACGAATCGATCAGTTGTGCGAATTACCGGCTCACTTACCTAAATATATGAATCGATCAGTTGTACACATTTCCTACTAAAACGAATCTAAAATACACATCTTGTATTGTATTTCTAATTCATTCAGAAATAATAACAAAGTCGTATCAAAACAAATGACTTATTAATTAAGGATTTAAAGTTAAAAATATTACCATATTACTGACATTATTTAGGTTCTCAAACTTTAACTTGATATTGCTTATCTCTTTGCTCTTGCAAGAGCTCGCTTATCATATCGATTTTACCATCTTGCAAGCTCATTGAGCTCCCGCCATAATCGCCTTGAGTGAAATCTTCCATTTGCATTCCGTTTAGTAACATAAACAAATTGTATCCAAATAATGACTTATTAATTGAAAATAGACTTCCTATATGGCATTATCTAGGCTTCGAACTCTGAATGCTACCTTGTCTTGCAGTACATCGTAACTTATATACATACATGACGCTATCGTTGAGTAATGTTTTCATTCCGTTTGTGACTCTACGTGATCCAATACATATCTTATTTATTTTTGGAAACATCATCTTCAATTTCAGTGAGTTGCATTATATCGCAAACTGGGAATCTTGTTTTCTTCTCCACTTTATTATTATTATAATACTTCACACGCGACCGCTTTCAACCGATACTTAAAATTTACTAAAAACGACAACCATTAAAATTGAAAGACAACAATTGTCGGCGTCGCGGCAGGACTAACGGTTACCAATTATTTTCAGAAAAGAACAACAACAAAAAAGCATCGGTTTTGTCACATAACCTATTTCCTATGAAATTTAGTACTGAAGCGCTCACATACCCAGAGGGTTGGGTCGATCAGTTGTGCGGATGACCAACTCATATGAATAAAATTCGCACATTTCTTGAAGGTAACAACAACGATTTTAAAGCGAAATTTTTTTCGATTCTTGCCCCGCAACCCATTACCAACTCGCTTACTTTTTTCAGTAGTGAATTATTTTGCTACTGGGTTATTGCTGCTTGATGGGGTTGTTTTCAAGTATACAATTTAATACATGTGTGTGTGTTTAATGTTATCACTTTTGCAGTTTTATGACTTGTGTCCCATGCATTTTTATTATTATTAGATCCACATTGCATTTAAATGCATGTGTATGTGTGGAGATCACCACTCTACACTAATTATAATAATTACTCCTAATTTATTTGTACTGTACATAATAGTTATTCGTACTATACTTCTTAAGTTTGCCATTTTATGTAATTTATCCTAAAACTTAACGAATGTAAGAATGTTAGAACAAAAGCACAAAATTTAAATATAGTTCGTCAACGACCATCAAAGTATTAACAACGACTCGCTTAGTACCGCATCACCACCAAATTGGTGTCAGAAGACTAAAATTTTGAATATTTTTTTTTACTCAAAATGAACGAATATCTTCAACCTGTGGAAAGCGAAACCATATCTGACCGCGATGGAATTCCAGTAGGTCCAGAAGCATTTAGATACTACGGAAGCAGTTGGAGCGCCAATGACATTCAACCTGAAAATCAAAGTCATACGGTCATACATTTAGAGGCAGCGAGTGAAGGTGCGCGTCATACGAAGCCAACGCAGACAGAGGGCGGCGAAGTACCGTTTAGGAATTTACATCAGCCGAATATAGTACCGTTTTCACAACAACGAACAAATGATGCGATCCCGTTTCCGGATCATCAATGTGTACAGTTTGCACCGCTTCAACGGTATACTGCACCTGAAGCAAATGCACGTATTCCGATGCCTCGCATAACACCAAACGATATGGATGCATGGTTCACATCGGTGGTCTACTGGTTTAAGGCATGCAACATGAACAGCGACGCTCAACGTTATTACCATGTGATGGCTACTTTAGATCCTCTTACGCTACCAACCATTAGCCAAATCAGTAAAAACGCTGAAAATACGCAACGTATTACTAACTCAGGCATTGGCATGTATGAGTTTCTCAAAACTGAACTTCTCAAATATTTTGGAGAAAGTTATCAACGCAAAATTCAGCGATTATTGGAGGAGATGGTACTAGGCGATCAACGACCGACTCAACTATTTAATGCCATGAAACGAGTGGCAGGAAATTCCTTTTCGGAAGAAACTCTTCGAGCCATGTGGATCCAACGCTTACCGGAATTAATGAGAGCATCTGTAATCGCACGCGAAGGTACGATAGATGCCCAAATTGCAGTTGCCGACGCTAACCCAGCGTCAAATTTGTTCATCATCGGATCACGCCCCTGTACATCAGCTCAGACTCAACAAGATACGATTTCTCAATTATCGAATACGATTCACGAATTGCAACGCAAATTTGATAATATGCGTACACGAGAATGCAGTCGCTCACGCACTAGTTGCAGATTTCATCGACGACATAGTCAATCGGGTGAGCGAAGATCTTTCTCACGCAATGCGAAAGAATGTTGGTACCATCAAACTTTCGGAGGCTCCGCCAACCGATGCCGTATTCCATGTCTACGTCGACAAAGTACCAACACCCAGCATGAATGACTAAAAGTTTCAGTCAACGATGCTGACGCCAATCACCCCAATGCAGCAGTAAATCAATTTTTCATCAAAGACCAGTCATCAAACGTAAAATATCTCATAGACACTGGTGCCAATTACAGTGTTCTTCCAAACAAAAACAATTTTAATTCTCTTGGCCCAACAAACGTCTCATATACGCAGCAAACGGTTACGGTTTAGTACGCCAACATATGGATCTTGACCTTCGTCGCAAATTCATGTGGAACTTCATGGTTGCAGATGTTAATACATCAATTATTGGCAGTGACTTTATTCGTCACTACGACTTGATCATCGATCTGAAACGCAACAAATTAATCGACAACAAGACAAATCTGGAAGCGCCGTGCACTGTTCACAAAGAGTTGAATATGCAGAAAAAGGCTTTCGACGTACAGTATCCATTCGCAAAGCTACTCAAGGAATTTAAGGACCTTACAGAGATAAATCTTGATCGAAAACCAGTAAACACTGAGGTATGCCACGTAATTGAAACTCAAGGTCAACCCGTTACGGCACGTGCTCGAAAGCTCGACCACAAAAATCTTAAAGCTGCATTCACTGAATTCGAATATCTGATGCAAATTGGCATGTGTCGCCCTTCAAAGAGCAACTGGGCTAGTCCGCTTCACATGGTCCGCAAAGCAGACGGCAATTGGCGACCATGTGGAGATTACCGTGCGCTCAATAAAATCACCGTTCCAGACCGTTATCCTATTCCGTTTATTCATTACTGCTTAACAATCCTACGAGGAAAAACAAGTTTTTGGCGAGATCGATCTACAAAGAGCATTCCGTAAAATACTCGTTCGACGGGAAGATATAAAGAAAACAGCCATAATAACACCGTTCGGTCTATATGAGTTTACTCATAAACGTTTGGTCTACGAAATGCAGCACAAACTTTTCAACGCCTCATGCATGAAGCCTTACGAGGACTTGACTTCGCCTTTCCTTATGTTGATGACATATGCATAGCTTCAGCAAACATGGAGGAACATGCGAAACATATACGCATGATATTCTAACGACTCCGCGCAACTGGTCTAACAATTAATCCGTCGAAATGTGAATTTTGTAAAAAAGAAATAAAATTCTTAGGTTACATGATTACGCATAAACGTATTCGCCCGCTACCAGAAAAAGTTGAGGCTATTTTAAAAGTTAAACGACCTACAGTAGCCAACAAATTAAAAAATTTATTAGCATCTATCAATTTCTATCGCAGATTTTTACCTAACGCCGCAAAACGTCAAGCCGTTCTGCAAATACTAATCAACGGAAACAAACGCAACGAAAAAACTCATATCGATTGGACAGATGAAGCAATCAACGCTTTTGAAGATTGTAAACAAAATATGGCCGATGCAGCAACTTTAGCATACCCTCATGTTGGTGCTCAACTCCGTTTATTCACAGACGCATCCGATGTCGCAGTAGGAGCTGTACTTCACCAATTAGTAAATAACGAACCAGAACCCCTTGGATATTTCTCACGTCGTCTAACCGAAACAGAAAAGCATTACTCAGTTTACGATAGAGAACTTCTTGCAATCTATCTCGCAATAAAACATTTTCAGTTCCTAATCGAAGGCAATCAAACATGTATTTATACGGATCATTAGCCACTAATTTATTCTTTTCATAAGCGACAAAGGATCACCTCGTCATATAAGACAACTTGACTATATTAGTCAGTTAACAACAGACATCCGTCACATTCAGGGTTCAAAAAACCAAACCGCAGATATATTGTCGCGTATCAACACCATAACATCAATCAACTACACTGATATGGCCAACGAACAAAAATCTGACTTAAACATTCAGGCACTTGTTAATGGTAAGATAAAACATTCCTTACAACTTAAACATTTCAGATTAGAAGGCAGCTACGCTACATTACTTTGCGATGTCTCAATGAACTAAGTTAGCCCATCGTACCGCAAACGATTTGTAAGCAGATTTTACACAATGTTCACGACCTCGCTCACGTTGGAGCAAACGCAACTCTAAAGATGATTTCTCAACATTTTGTTTGGATAAATATGCGAAAGGACTGCAAAGCATTTGTTCGTGCCTGCATCCGTTGCAGTCGCAGCAAAGTTTTTCTCCATTACAACGTTTAGAAATGCCAGACAAACGCTTTCAAGTTGTTCACGTCGATATAATTGGACCATTACCTCTTAATCATGGATTCAAATATTGTCTCACACTCATCGATCGCTTTTCGAGATGGCCCGAAGCGATACCTCTTGTCGACATTCAAGCAGAAACAGTATGTAGAACTTTCTTGAACGAGTGGGTTGGACGATACGGCTCACCTCAGAAGATAATCACAGAGCACGGAACTCAATTCGAATCCAAAATGTTTCAAGAGATGTTACTAACATTAGGTACTCAGCGTGAACGTACATCACCGTATCATCCACAAACGAATGGATTGATAGAAAGGTGGCATCGTTCATTCAAAAACGCCATACTAGCCACCGAAAAAGAATCTTGGGTAGATAATTTAGGACTTACTCTTTTGGGACTACGAAATGCCGTTAAGGAAGACTTAAAAGCTTCCGCAGCCGAAATGTTATTCTGAACCGCAACACGATTACGTGTCGAGTTTTTTGCTACAAAATCAAATATGCAGCCAAACTCAATTTTTGTTGAAAAATTACGACATCATCTTCAAAAAATTCGTCCCGTCGAAACTGCATGGCATTCTCCAAGTACACAGTTCGTAAATAAGAATTTATTTCAATCAACTCACGTATATGTACGCAACGATCGAGTAACTCCATACAATGGACCCTACAAAGTAATTTCAAAAAACGACAAAAATTTTACAATCGAAATAAAAGGCTAAAACATCGTTATTTCAATCGACCGCCTCAAGCCAAGTTACAATATAGCAGATGAAGAACCAGCTGTTAATTCTAACCAAACACCAGACCCTCTAGTTGTATTGCAAGTCAATTCACAAAAATCTAGAACGGGAGTAATGTGGAGATCACCACTCTACACTAATTATAATAATTACTCTTAATTTTTATTTGCACTGTACATAATAGTTATTCGTACTATACTTCTTAAGTTTGCCATTTTATGTAATTTATCCTAAAACTGAACGAATGTAAGAATGTTAGATCAAAACCACAAAATTGAAATATAGTTCGTCAACGACCATCAAAGTATTAACAACAACTCGCTTAGTACCGCATATATATGTTTCTATGTAATATATATAATATATTAATATATAAATAGATATTTATATTTAGTAGAATTTCGGCTTTTCTGATAAGTAAGCATGTTCAATGATATTTGAACAACTTCATTGATAATTGCTACGAATTTGAAAATTAACTAACTTAGCATAATAACGAAAAGTTCGTGTATCATTATCATATTTGATACAACTTCTGCCATTAATGCGATACCTAGGCATAATAAGGTTAAGCTATTCTATAAACATACCTTTAATTAAAAAAGGACACCGTTGATGACCGTCCTGGACTTGGTTCGTCTTAAGCGAGTTCTCGATTCTCTTTCCTTCCTCTCCTACATTCTGAACGTTTGGCACCAGAAATTCAATTTCGCACGCAAATTTTAATGGCAGATCCTTGTTGAATAATTTCAATCATCAGAAAGATCGCCAAATGCGTTTTATGTATTTCAGAAAGACAAGCGACTGCTAAGCACTAGTGATTATTTTGATGTGACATTACGCGCAGATATCAGTGACAGTCATACGAACCCAGAAAAAAAAAATTTCGACAAATGAGTTTTCGCGAAAATTTTAAATTAAAAAGTATTACTATTTTTTTCTCAGAGTCGTATATATTATACTTTAGATACTTCCAAGATACCATATTTACGGTATAAAGAACACTTAATATAAAGTTCAGTTAAATAAAATTCTATCTTTTAATACAGGTTAAGTTTCGAGCTTTTATTTTGACGTACATATATTTTCTTTAAATACATTTAATTGTCTATGGAACCTTATTAAACCATTCGTAGTTTAAAAACCGTAGAGAACTTTTCTAGATATTTTATTGCCCCACCCTACATTCTTCTTTATTATTATTGCCAATCATTTAGTTTTGTTTTACAATTGCATATGATTTCCCTTTTCTCGTTCTTAGTGCTGTTGTCATGCTGTCGGCTGCAAAATAAATTCAATGAGCTGACTGCATGGCTCATCGTTTGATGTTAATGCTACGTTCGCATGTTAAATAGTGCTTAATCAAAACGGATAAAAAAGTAACCTATTTCATTTCATTACTAAAACTAAAAAATATATATAGACATAAGTACCACTTTTAGTAACTATCTTGGCCAATTTTTCGCTATCTTGCCATGGCGGCGTATGAGAATTTTCACAATCTCATTTTCAGAGGACTAGAAGAAGCGCTTGTCTAGCTGTTGAAACCGTTGAAGGCATTGCAAGGGTGTGTTTCATTTGCTGTTTACAGCGGAGTGTGGTGTTTGATTTCGACCATGAAGTGGTTAGATGTAGCATATTTCTAGTGTAACTACAGTATATCTTAAAAGTGCATATTTGCGACCAAATGTATATGTATGTATATTTATTTTCACAATTCCGTTTATATCTTCTTTATACATAAAACTCTAAAATTGCACTGGAAAAAGTTAGTATTCATTGTTTATAACCAACGTAGTTGCATATTTTCAGGCGTTTGACTCAGATGCTATAATAAAATTACGGGTTTTTTAGTTTTAATAGCAGCTGTCTCGTATGGAAGCTATTAATAAGACATTTTTAAGCGAGCTTAATGCAGGTTATTAAGTCAAGCATTTAAGAAACTTTTTGAGTTCCAAGTAGTTATTTTATGTCATATAATTATAAGGTAGTGCAAATCGTGGTTGAATTATTAAAATTCTAACAAAAACAAAAGTAAAGAAATATTTCAGTAACTCAAAATATATGCATATATAACATATACAAAAATATAAAAATATGGCTTCTGAAATTGCTCTTAGTACACTCAAAAGACTAGGACTGAGAAAGTTGGAGCTTGTTTTATGTCAAATCGCTTTATATAAATTTGGATCTTTAATTTTCAAACAAAGTGGTAAACGAAATTATTCGTACTCGTTTCATTTTGGTTGCATCGAGACGTAGCAGTGCTACGTCCGTTGTCCAATTTTGACACCGGCATATGCGGCACCTATAAATCCCTCTCATACCAACTCGGGTGCAATATTTTATGTCTTTTTTTATATTTAGATATTGATTTATCGCACTATTAATAGTTTTTAACATTACCGTTATATGGGAAAAGGACATGGTTATCTTCTGATCTTACCCATTTTTGCTGCCTATTTTTGGAAGATTTCGTTATGGAACATTTTTCAAGAGCATTCAATTTCGTACAAAGTCTACAAAACGAAATAATTTTTAAACTATTTGGAAGCAAGATAAGATCTCATACTTGGAATGCTTTTCTTAGTATATCTATCAGTAAATTTTTCAAAGAACTTAGCGAAAAAACCTTAGATTTTTTGACCCACCCTAATATATGTATGTATATATACGTAGCACTTGCCGTTCGCCGCGTCACTAATGGTGTTGGCATGGGCAGTCAAATCGGCGCCTTTCCACGTCACTTTCGTACATTGGCTCATTAAATTTTTTCGCTTTTATGCAGTTTCAAATGGTTTGCTATGGTAGGTTACCGAGGCTTCACATTTTTGCTGGCTGCCTGGTGTTTCGTCTGCTACTACAAAGTCCGGGAGGAGGACAGGCACAGAAAAAATGTAACAGCTTTGTGCCCAGCCTTTCTTTTTTAATTTTCACCGTTTTTTTTTTTTGTTATATTTTATTTTTTGTGTTTTGTGCTTCAGCTGTTTTTGCTGTTTTAAATTGTAGTTGGAAAGTTGTTTTCACAGCATATATTTTGCATTTTTTCTGTCTAGTTAACTATGTTTTAAATTAATATTAATTTGCGGTTAAAACCAATTCTGTAACATATTAAATTCAAAAGCTACTTACTCTTCATAACTGTTCTCAAACCAATGAACCACTGAGGTTTTTATCATTCTGCTTCTTCTGTTAACAATTTACATAAAAATTTGGTAATATATGAGTAATCAATGAGACATCTTCTCTACAATTATAGAAATTTATATAAATTTACTTGTTCTGTAATCTTAATTTGAAGTATTGTACTAAAATTTACTGTTTTTCACAAACAACCAGTAATATTTAATGTATTCGTTTAAACTCCGATATTCAGTAAAATTTTTCAAACTCGAAAAATATAGAAATATTAAGTAAAGAATAGTTTGAAAGATTAATTAATTATAATTTGTTTTCTTGACTTGTGCTTTCTCTATATGGGATAAGAGACGTGCTTTTTATTTATATATATTAGGTTGTCAAAAAAGTCTTGCGGTATTTTCGCTAGTTGGCGCTGAAAGCGCGTAGTTCTAGTTTTATTCGTCGCATCGGGTCATGCTATACCTTTTTGGAGAGCTCATTTCACGCGCTAACACGTGTTTGATTGATTGTCGTTTCTTTCAAGTCGTTCGTGCGTTATAGCGTCGCAAACATGGAGAAAAATAAAGAGAAAACACGGCATATTTTACAGTACTACTACGATAAAGGCAAAAATGCATCTCAAGCCGCCAATAAAATTTGTGCACTTTAAGGACCCGATACAGTTTTCATTTCCACCGCACAACGATGGTTTCAACGTTTTCGTTCTGGTGTAGAGGTGGTCGAAGATGCGCCACGCTCCGGAAGGCCTGTCGTCGAAAATTGCGATAAAATCGCTGAATTGGTCGAAAGAGACCGGCATAGTAGTCATCAAACCGTTATAAACGATTTGAAGAAGCTTGGAGTCACTAAGAAGCTCGATGTATGGGTGCCACACGAATTGATTCAATAAAAATACCGCAAGACTTTTTTGACAACCCATTATTAGTTATGTGTTGTTGATAGAGCTCACATGGCTACTTATAAACCTTCTTAGATTGCACCCATATTCGTGAACCTTGCTTACTGTTTCCTGCATGAATGTAACATATAAATATTATTCTACCTTTAAGCTGCAGATTTTGTCCTTTGTTTTATTGTGAGTAATATTACATATATATTGGTGTGGGTTGTTGATAATTATCTGTTAACCAAATGTGAAAAATATTTTGTATAGTTAGGACGAATTTCAATGGCTAACTCTAAATAGTTTTGATCGCAACATGTAAGATATTTCCATATTTCAAAATGTTGGTAAAAAAATTCATCCATCGTTCGTATCTTGTAGCGAAATATTTTTATTGCTTATTGCGGCTTAGTTTTTAGTGACAAAAATATATAGTTTTTTGATAAGTCAGCATACAACATACTGTGTAAATTCACCAAAGCTTAGCTGTGGAACTGCTTATTTCGATAGCCCACAAACTCGTGTTTACATCGCTTCGAAGAGTTATGATAACTGATAATTTTCATACCCGTGGAACGGCATATTTATATTTTTCAAACCACCAATTTATATTTCCAAGTGGTATATACAGTGTGAGAATAAAATATTCGTAATAGTGTAATAATTAGTAGTGCTGCACACAGACGCAAAAGCGCCGACCTTTGAGGCATTTTTATGGTTGCAACTGTTATTTTTGTCCTGACATAATCTGCCTCGCTCTCCATTGGTTTTATTATGTTTGTAAGTTCAAAAAGTGTGTATTTTATACAAATTTTATTTCAACTCTCTCACTAACATATGTAGATATGTTTTAAATTTGGGTATACAACCATTCTCTCAATGATAAGCTTCATATATAGTCCAGTCATTTAAGCTTAAATTAGGTAACAATCTCGGAATTCAATATACCCATTTATATGTCTGTAAATACCTACCATATGAGTATACCTACTATATGTAGGTTTTGAGACAACTTTAGGGTGTCAATATACAAGTATTTACAGACATATAAATGGGTATATCGAATTCCGAGGTGAACTTACTATAATAACTGGACTAATAGTATGCTTAAATGATCTCAATATACTAATATAATATTAATTTTTGTCTCCTCAAATTCACTAATCATTAGTCCTATTAAACTATTCAACTTACCAATTGCTCCACAACTCCGTTAGCACAGTGAAATCTGCATCTGTTTGTAGTGAAAGCAAAACAAAAAACACAAAAAATGGAAAACATTTACGGAAGCACCATGAAATAATACTTAATTCGGTTGTTCTGTGGGAGGAATATGAGTTGGGAGTAGGTTAGATTTAGCGATTTAAAATCTTGCACTCCGGCTTCCGATGCGTCCTTCGATTATAAAAAAAAGGCAAACGCACATTTTGCCTACCGGATGCTCTTACAAAGTTGTGCAAAAACCCCCCGTGACTTCTGTTGACATACGTTGCGCTTTATTATTTATAGTAATTACTCTTTGTGCTATAATAATTAACAGAAATGAAAAAAAGCAAAGTGTTGCTGTCATTTGGGTATAATATTTATTAGGTATATTTGTTTTGTTTTTGCTTTTTCGTATTTCTTTCCGACTGTCTTCTTCATCTTTCGCCTTTAATTTTTATATCCAATGCAGATTTATAAATAACTATGCTACAGTTGCAATAATAGCAATGATATCGAACAGACACAGAAATTAAAACAAGGATATGTCTTTCTAAAAACAAGCCTTTTCATGTTTAATTATGGATCCATATTTGTACTCTGTGAGTCTATCAGATTCTTATTTTGTAAGGCAACAATAAAAAATGTTGACTTCGGCTGCACCGAAGCTAACATACCCTTCACAGGTGCATTTCTATTAGTAACTACGTGTTCAGTTTGTATGGAAGCTATATCCTATAGTAATCTGATATAAACATTTTTTCGGAGATTATGTATATTATTACCTTAAGCAGTGATTCATGTCAAATTTCGTGTAGATACCACGTCAAATGCGAAAGTTTTCCATGCAAGCCCTTGATTCTGGTCGTTCGGTTTGTATGGCAGCTATATGCTATAGTCAGCCGATCTGAACAATTTCTTGCGATATTACATTATTTCTATGAGCAATAACTCATACATACAAAATTTCGTGAAGATATACCGTCAAATGAGGAAGTTTCCCATGCAATCATTTGATTCCGATCATTCAGTTTGTATGGCAGCTTTATGTTATAGTAGTTCGATATCGGCAGTTCCGACAAATGAGCAGCTTCTTAAAGACAAAATGACGTTTGCAAAATTTCAAAACGATGTCTCAAAAACTGAGGTACTAGTTCGTATATATACGGACGGACGGATAGACGGACAGGCAGACAGATGGACGTGACTAAATCGACTCAGCTCAAATACTGATCATTTTTACAAACTACGGGGCAAGCTTAATATACCCTGTTCAGGGTATAAAATATGAAAATATTAATGCAATTAAACAAACTGATTCATTGTGCTGAATTGTCACATATACGTATGACGAAATATTCAAAGAAAATGGTAAAAACTATTGAACAGATGTATATTAGATTTATTGGAAACCACTCACCACTACGTTAAATTAAATAAAAATATCCGTTTTAATTTGTATACATTTGAATTTTCAACCAGTTTATTTAAATTTAAATTTATTGGTTTTATTGTACAAACTAGTTAAATATGATATCGACGGCAGAGGCGGCGATACTCTAATTCCGGGAACGATTTGTCACTCCTTCAGATCGATTGGACACGGACCCGGTAATTGCAGGAGATCAGCATTAGGTGTCGACGCGGCGGGCCATATATGCCAAAATTGATGGTCGAACGAATTGCGTGAAAAGATGTCTTAGAACGAATTCGCGTAGGTGTCGACGTGGCGCAGTGTGTAAGCGTGATGTTGTGCAGACGGATTGTTTAGAACGAATTGAGTCCGCTATCCTTTTTCCCATCCTTTTTGTTGAGTGGTATCAGCTGTGGTGAATTAAGCTGTCATATTAGTGTGCGCCAGTTTTTTCGGGTAAAGTGGGGGGATGCTTAACTCATTTAAACAACTATTTTAATTTACCAGAAAAATTATTCGTTGAAATGAAAATAAATACAACTGACTGTGTGCTTACTTTTCGGGGAAACGAGAATATAAAATACATTAGGGTATCCGCTATTTTTCAAGTTTTTTGTTACTGATCTGCTGATGCTTCAGTTTTTGATCTAAAACCAGCGTAAATAAGCTTTTTATTTTCACTACAAACGAAGCGAGATAGATATAGGATTGTGAGTTATCTTAGTAAAATTGAGAGAGCGTGTTTTTCTTACAACGGTGAATATTCATGCTAGAATGTCTAAAATCAGACGAAAACTGGCTCTTAACCCCATTGTTACTAACAGGCCTTATGTACCTGAAGTTACTTCTCTAGCTTTAATCCTTACAAATTGTAGGAATATGAAATGTTCGGTTATACCCGAACTTAGCTCTTCTTTATTAGTTTTGTGTGATATTTTGCTTTAAGTTACTTTCTTACTTACTAAAGAATCTAAAATAAGGCAGTTTGAGCTAATATTGTTTTTAAAATTCGCTAAAATAGGAGGTTTAATAGGAGGTTTAATAAGGATTTCATTTTATGCCTTCAAATAATATGGCGTTAGCTAAAATTAAAAAAGTAAAAACTACGTTTTCTTTGACATAAGCACAATATAAGGTTTGTATCCAGCTCTCAAGTAATTGCTCAAGAATAATACATTATTTCTTCAAGTAGTTTTGGCAGCTGGTTACGCATTGTGAATGATTCACATTAGAAGAGCAAGGGAGAATAAAAAAAGAAGATACACTATGTGCGTAATATGTATGTATGTATGTGTGTAGTAACATAAATATGTTCCTTGTGATTTAAGGTATGTTGTTGATGATTCGTAAGTTTTATACAACATTTCAAAATGAAATATACTTCACAATAATGATTTTAACTAATTTAAGACGAATTTAACGATTACTTTTAATTTCCTTCAAGAAATAATTGTTGATTCGATTTTTCTTCGCAAAACCAGGTTTGCTATATTCGCATTTTATTGAAAAAAGTATTAAAAATTAGTAATAGATTACCTTAGAGCTGCATACTAGCTTCGCAGGAATGTTTCTTGACCGTTTCTTAAGCGTTTTTTTATATGAAGGTTTTACATTTCTTGAGAGCTGAATACTAAGCTATAGAAATTGGAGAAAAAAAATATTTTATACGACCAAACGAGTTTTAATATTTGTACTTATTACGGATAAAGTGTTTTCTTTATATTTTTTTTTGGCGGAAAAATTAACATTGTTTTTAATATTGGGTGTGGCTGCCTTTCGCCATTATAATACTTGAAACTGGGCGGGCACGGTTTCGTATAATTTTTATCTAAGTCTAGAAAAATTGGATTATACCAAGTAAATTCAATAATGTTTTTCAATTTTTGATTTCTATTTGGTTTATGGCATCGATTGGGTTAAGATAAGAGCTATTTCAAGGCTAGAGAGGAGACACAATTCCCGAAATATCTTTTTATTCGTGAAAAGAAAAATTTCATTTATAATATTATCACTGCATGGAACTTAAAAAAAATTTTCATGAAAGAAAACGTCTATGTACTTGTACTATGTGTAGACTTAGAGCGGTGCAATATCATTTTTTAGTTTTCCCACATGATCAGTTAATGGCTCGATGTTAGGTAAACAACTTTCCTTACTATTTCTGGGTATGCTGCTAAGCTGTAAAGCACGTAGTTTTTACAGTTTTTTCGGTCATTCGAATTATTTTCTTTCAATTGACGTTTGACAGCTAGTTATATTTGATTAGCATCTTTAAGCTCTCCAGCAATTTCTGGAGCAGTTCAAAACGGTCTCTCTAAGATATTAGCTCTAAATGCCTGTTCTTCTATTGATTCGTTCGCCTTCAACGTCTATTTCTAGGCTGGTAGAGGACTCTCAGATCTCACATATTTTTCACAAAAATCTCTCTATTGCTGATTTATGAAGACCTTTTTTTAACACAATAATGTATATTTTCTACTTTATAGTCAATACCATTGTTTTCATTTAAAATTGGCTTACTTCACCATATAACATATTATTCATTTCAATTAAATTTTTGCACTCTAATATCAACAGATATACAGTATAAATACCTGGCTTTTAATAGGCCGAAATAGTCACACAACTGCAAAGACATTTAAATCAGTTTGCTATGAGCGGTAAATGAAGTGTACTAAGCATTCATGCCGTACCATGTCGGCACTGGCCACAAAACAAAACAAGGAATACCCTAATAATACATGCTAATAAAATTTTCCTAAAACCTGATAGACCCTTTACATATTTATGTATGTACATACAAATTACAACCCAATAACCGCTACACATTTTTTACGTAAAATCATGGAAAATCAGTATTGTGTAAATCAAAATAGATGGCCGATTGCATACAGAAGAAGATAGCATAACCACTGACTAAAAAAATATGGCAAAAAACTTTGTAAAAGATACTTTATACGATGGGAATCTTACCAGACGCCATCTGCAGAAGCTGTATGGAAGAAGGTGAGGTTGAAACAACTCAACACTTCCTTCTTGACTCGCGTTTCGAAGGTTAAGACTTAAACACTTCGTAGCGCATACCTTCAGGCACCCAATCGAACTGGCGCAAATGGAAATTAGTAAAATTTGTGAGAAATCAGTATATTCATTGTGACAAAAAGTACCTGGAAATTTTAAATAAAAGGCAAATTATTTAATTATTCATTTCGTTTTCGACGTATGTTCTCACGCAAACGCCTCAACACGGCCAATTGGAACTCCTCGATAAACGCAATGGATGTCCAAAGATACATATGACTCTTGAATTAAACGCACAGATAGAGTAAACCATTGATTGTCGTCAGAGCTTTGAGCTAAATATAAATGAATAAATGGAAACGAAAATATCTAAATGAATGCAGGAATAACCGCATAGAATGCAGTAAGCCACGCATAGACTAGTTTTGATCTTTTGCGATACCAGATGGAGTTTAATTCCTGCTTACATTTGTTTGTACATGACTCTTGCAGTCTTGCACTCAGGCTTGGCTATCTACGTAGATGCTGACTATGGAATTGCTTGCAGGTGCATCAGAGGCCAGAGGTTGCCTTATGCCTAACTCTGGACAGTAGATCAGACTCAATCGTCCATTTTCGACCCATCAGTATAGATGTTTAGAGTGTTGCGCGTAGCTAACATACCTTCACATTAATCATATTTTCCTATGTTTACTTTCAACCGTCTTTCCCAGTTGCCCAACCGCCGTTACCCAGCAAGCTATGCCCGAAAGTTCTATTATATATGAAAATACAATATTTTCCAAAATAAATATTTTATGGAACAAATGATATTTTAAGGAATAATTCAAGCCTAGTTGAAGTTGCTGTTGTACATTATTAATACTTGTTTTTTGACTATTTTATACTTATAGTTAGATTTGTGGCACATTATCGAGAAAGAAGCATCACATAATATGTCATCAGAATTCTAAATGCACAAAAATTGCAGTTAAGAAGCCTTGTTTCCAAAAAAAAAAACAAAAATGTTAAAAATACAATTGCTGCGTTGGGAAGAATCACCGTATAGAAAGTTCTTAGTCGAGATTTCAGAGCGCATTTACATTGAAAATAATACATGATAACAATTTTAAACAAGCAAAGAGTAAAGTTCAGGTGCACGCGAAGATTTTATGCTCTTGCAATATGAAATAATCATAGCCCGGGAAAGTCGTTCAGCTGGTGGAAACATTTTGTGTTAAAAAATCTTGAAAAAAAATTTTACTTACTTTTATTGCTAAATTATAGTTCATGTCCGCTATAATTATATTAAAGATATCTTCAAATGAACGATAAGTAAGTGATATTAAATCGACTGAAGAGGGTAAGTTTAATATATTGAGTCATGTTGAAAACGTCAACCAGAGAACCGAAATTCTTTATACAGGGTGGCACAAAAGTCAGAAGATGCTTTAAATTTTGCAATTGACCTCTAATGTCGGTTCTGTTTTGACATTTGTGTAGTAAGCACATGCGAAACACATGCGAAATACACGTAAATAAACAATGGTACGCTAGACTGAAGAATGCATTTCCGGGCGCCTAATCTCCCGTTTTGGCAATTTGCACTGGGCAGCAAGTATCGCCTGATTTGACCACTCAAGACTTCTTTTGTGGGGCTTTTTGAAGTCGCGGGTTTATATCAACAAGCTTCAGACTCTGGCAGCTCTTAAAGATAACCGTCAAGAAAGTGAGGACCTATCGCCGGAAGTTCTGGCCAAAGTGATGGAAAATGCCATAAAAAGGGCTCAAAGGACAATCAACTGTGGCGGCGGCCATTTACATGATATCATATTCTCGACCTGATGTAAAAAAATTTAAAAGACCAAATAAAAATAATCCACAAGCACAATAAAATTTTTTCATTTTTTAAAAAAGTTTTTCATTTTCCAAAAAACATCGGAAGGTAATTTTTGCGCCACCTGTTATTAGAGACATGAGGTTTAGACCGAAGGTTAGACTGATTTCATTCTAATTCAGCCTTACATTGCATAATATTACAGAAAATTTGTTCATTAATTTCGTAAAAATATCCCATTTTGACCAAATTGAATGGTTTAAAGTCAGGTAGAAAAACGGAAATCATTATATGAAAGGGTCATTAGGGTAATCTGGCATGATTTTTTTAAATTTTTTTCATAGAAATTTTTATTCTACAATAGAACTTTTTTCACATACGTTTTATGAGGTATATTGTGGAGTGTAAAAACAATTTTTGTCGGAATTTTTTGATGACATCTGTCGGAGAAATGGCTGCGTGAATGAGATGCTTATTTTCACTGGCGGACACGATTTCTCATGTTTGTATCAAAACCCAACGTATTCTTAAAAAGTACGTGAATGGTTATCGTCCCTACTAGAATCATGAAAAAAATGTTGATAAATAAAAAAGTAATTAACGTTTTTTTTTTTAATTTTTCCCCATGTTTTTTTTTACATAAATTTTGTTATAACATTGTCAGTAAATTATAAAAAGTTATAAATCTAGTAGGGACGATAGCCAGGCGTTTTGTGAAAAAAAAATTAAGCAAGTCGGTTGAGTAGTTCGACCGGAATCATGCTCGCCAGTTTAAAAAAGTGTGTTCTGAGAAAAACGCGTTTAAAATTTGAGGTACTGAAAAAGCATACAAAGACGAACATAAACGTTGGAAAATTGACATACCCCTAGTTATTATTTTTGGGCCTTTTTGAAAACCTTTCAATGGTAAAGTGGATCTCTACATTAATTCTAAGGGTATAAGGGAACAGAAAATACTAAAAAAAAAAATTTAAAAAGGATACCCTACCGACCCTTGAAGTATCTTGGGGACCAAGAATTTTAGACGTTGCTCAGGATGATGAAAAACGAATATTAACGAATAACGAAGGCAACTTTTAAATATACAACTAGTAGGTAGTGTCGACCCGATTTTTTTATTTTTGCCAAAGCTACATACTAAAAAATAATTTTTAGATTTAATCAAGGTAACTCACAATCAAATGAAGTAAAGTCGACCGTATGCTTGAAAACCCGGATGTTAGCTAAATGGGGCTTCTTCGAGTTTTCGCCCGACTTTATCCATTTTAGGCACAAAGTTAAATACGCCCTCAAATTCAAAGGAAAATTATTTCCAGATAGTAGAATTTTTAGATTTTTGGACTTCTGGCTGACTTTATACCGCATATACTTGCATATCTGTTATTGCAATTATAATAAGGGAACCAGCTTTGCTTATAACAGTGTATCTTTGCACCTAAAATGGATGAGATCGGGCGAAAACCCACATATGTCTAACATCTGGATTTTCAAACATCCGGCTGACTTTATATTATTATGAATTATATATAATATTGCTTGGATTCCGATCCTCTTTTTCAGTATTTCACTGGGGTTGCTTTTTTTCAATTTGCAAAGGTATAAAATGTTCGATTGCACCCCAATTTACCCTTTCCTTACTTTTTTATTATTTTATTATGATATTTTTCGTTTTCTTGTTGGTAGTGATGTTGCATATGGTGACTACTAATTATTTGAAAGAACCGACTTCACGGCTCTTGGTGTTTAAGTTGATGCTGTCAACTAATGCTTTACAAAGAACGATAAGAAAGGAAAAATTCCACTTTACTTTACAGGCAAACAAAAAAAAAAAACAAATAGAAAAGCATGTTAAAGTACATATCTTCGGGCTAGTGCGTAAGTTTTCACTTACTTGACATGGCGGCGTGTGAAATTTTTCCCATTTCCTTTCTCAAAACAAAAAAAAAAAACTAGCAAATGCGTAGGCATTTTGAAAACGCCGCGACACGCCGCACATAGGTTTCTGCTAGTGCATACTGCGGCTAAAAATATAAGGAGTTGTCGCAGGATAATGACATTGGTACATCATTGTTTTGGATTCCAATCAAGAAAAAAATGAAAAAATCAAAATCACGCCCCCTATTTTACTCCCACCTCCCATACAACTAAATTCTCTTTTATCAAGTCTCTTTTAGCAACTTTTTTACATCTTCGTGACATTCTAATTTTTTTAATTTCATTTTAGTACGAAAAATGTTTATGTACGGATCTGAAGACATTAATAAGTGATGCATCACATCTTCGTTAGTGGATATGCGTCCAATTCTTTTGGAATGATACATCAGGATTTTCAAAAAACGTCTAGACATATATATTGCATACATTTGGGCGGTAGCTTGCCATTTTAGAGTATTTCATTGTTTTTTTCAAAGGGGGCAATTTGGGGCAGCTGAATTTTTTTTTTTATCGTTTAGCTGAAATTTCGGGCTTTAATCCGGTATATGTATGTCGACAGCGGTAGACAGCGCTAAAAAGATGCACCACTTTGAATTTGAAGAACATTGAAATTTTGACGTCCAAATTATGTTGTTCCACAAAATTTTTTATGCATTATTTTTTTCAATGAATTTTGATGCAAATTTTTTTTTTGATACATATTATAAATGAAAAATAATAATAAAGTTGAATTTCAATAGTTGTTTTATTGTATCAATGATTTGACTTTTGAGTAAATTTTTTGCTAATTTTGATGTTCTCCACATTCACCAACTTTGGGCAGTTCTGGACAAAAAACTAATGCAGATAGAATCCTAATACTTTGGTAAAATAATGCATAGATAGTTGGTAACAAACTGTGAAATTTTCATTCAAATCAGACAACATGCCATTTTTGAATTTCAGCCACGGAAATCCCTATGTGCGCCGGTGGCAATGTAGGAAAATGCTCAATGTTGTTGTTGAATTTGCAGTGACGGTCGTGATTATGGTGAAGCAAATTTCTCGCACAACTTAAATATAAACTAAAAATTGAGTTTTTTTACACACATATGTATGTACATTTATTGTGTATATATTTCTGCTGAGCTGATGTTTTAATTAATGAAAATTGATTTCATACTTATATGTGACCTGGTCTACGAAAAGAGGGCTTAGGTGTCAAAAAAATCAATTTTCACTTTTTAGTTGATTCGGATGGAAGATGAGATGCTTTTTCACGTGAACTAAAAAGTGAAAATTGATTTTTTTTGACACCTAAGCCCACTTTTCGTAGACCCGGTCACATATAATAATTTATTTGCAACAGCATGTTTGCGCAATTATTTCCATGGCAGTTTTGCTAATATGCGGCTTGTGAATTTGTTTTTAATTTACTTCACTCCGTACTTTCTTTCAGTTTGCTTTTTATTTATATGCTTTGCTTTAAACTTTCTTCTTGAGCGCTGTCACTTGTTTACCAAATTTCGTACAGAACAATGGGTCATTAGCATTGCCAAGCGTACTTCATGCTTATCTTTCTTCTGTAATACCACCAATGTTTTCTACACGTTGCAGGAATTTTAAAATTCATGGTTTCATTCATTCTTCATAATTTCTTCTTTGCCTCTTGTTTTTACTCTGTCTAATTGGAATGAGTCGTGCAGCACTGTACTTAACTTCCTAAGCTGTCACACAATTCGTTAAGTAAAGTTATGCTACGGCAGCGCAGTGCAGCAGCACGCGACAAAACTGTCAAGCTTTATCACCACATCTGTAACAACAACTACAATAACAACAGTAGCAACAAAACCACTAGAGATGTTATATTCTACATGGTAGTATGGCCGATGTGCCCCATTTGTTGTGGGTTTTTGACTTTTCGTATATGTTATCCTGTTGTCATTTAATATTTGATTGTTGAAACTAATCGTTACAGTGATGTATAAGCGATGATGGTTTTAAATTTTTTCCAACATAAGGAAAATAAAGTAATAATAACACAATTAAATAAATTATTTATAATATATTTTAAGCCAAAAATAAGATGCTCAATGAATAAAAATTTATTGGTCACAATTCGATTTGAATATAAACTCTTGCGTTAGATTTGGTTAATCTAGTAGGCAAGAGCCACGCATACGAGTATATCAGTTTTGGTCCATTGCCATACCAGATGGAGTTCAGTTATTAGGTACAATAGTAGTAATTATGTTTTAGGATTCCTTTGACGTGAGTTTCAACAGACTCTGTGGCCTAACTTTCCATACCTTTTCCAGCGTACCATTCCCTGGGGACCCCAGATACTTATAGCGTGGTCTTTCTAATGCGGGACAAATGCACAAAATACGCTCCATTGTTTCCCTGGTGCCTTGCTCTTGACTAGCTAGCTGTCTTTTCGATCTGTCAGCCTCATCCCACGGATGTGTGTCGCCACCAGGCAGTGACCAGTTAGTAATCCCATCATGTTCCTACATCTATTCTATCGAGTGCCAATAGGAATATTGTGTACTTCTGATCTATAGTTTCACACATGACATTTGCTGTTTTGCACCCTGGTAGCTCGTGCCATCGGGTTTTAATTTTCTTTACTTTGCTTCTATCAAAATCATCGTGTAGATAACAAATTCCCAATGATGATCCCGTTTTTGAGTGTTAGCAGTTTATCATTCTTGGCAATCTCCTCTATTATTTCATTGCCGTCGATCCCTTTGAGACTTGGCACTCAGTAAAAGTTAAGCTGCTTACTTCTGGCAAAGCTTTTTATTGCTGACCTGCTGAATGATGACTCTGGAACTACCTGCAAGTGCACTAGAAGTCAGCTTCGCGGCTTTCATAATAGCAAAGACCTCAGTTTGAAATATACTGCAGTGGTCTGGCAACTTAATCCTTACAAAACTTTAAAATAATTTAGCCCCAATGCCGAATGGCTTCTATGTGTGTTCAGCTGCTTAGGAGGATAAACAAGTATGTAAATCCGGCACTATGTTACCAATTAAAAAAGCCATCAATACGGTTTGGAAAATTATTTTTATTTATTTTAAAGTACAAAATGTGTGAAAATAATCATAAATTAAGTCCGACTTGCCAGTATTTTGGCCCATTCACGGACAATGGTGTTCTTCAGCATCTCGAGACTGGTGCTTTTTTTATTTCGGACCTTGCTTTCCAAAATGGTCTAGAGAGAATTAACCATATGATGCGCAATTAGTGAATTCGAGAGCCATTGTGTGGTTGTAATGAAGTTCGGAACGTTGTTTTCAGCCATTCGTGGTTCACTCGCGCTTTGTGAGATGGTGCTGAGTCTTGTTGAAATGCCCATGGCCTGCGACCGAAATGTTTGTTTGCACACGGCTTCAAAGCAGGCTCCAGAACACTTTCCTGATAATATGTCGCAACTGCTTCGCTCTCTCAAGTCTTACTTGTTGCTGCTTCGGTATGAAATCATGGGCCTTTTGGAATTTGTAAGGCTTGATTTTGGGCTCATTTTTCAATATGCGTTGGATGCTGCGGTCGGGTATTTTCAGTTCTTTAGCCATTTGATTGGCACTTCGTCGTTAATTTCGCTCAACTCCCTTCTTTACTTCTTTACTTTCCGACCATTCACCATCTCACGTGACGTTGCAGCCTTTTGATGACTACTTCCATGGCGTTTTGCGATGCTACCAGTATCATTGTAATGAGTGATGGTGCTATAAACAAAAATTTTATTCACATTAAGGTGTTTGAGCTCACGAACAATTGCAATATAAAGCAATCACACTATTACGTTTGAATTCCATCGCTGATCACTTTTTTTGCGTTCACTTTTGGCAAAACACTTTTGTACACATGTGAACAATACTCCGAACTCCGAACGAATCAATCAGCAAAATTATAAATAGCTGTTTCTAGTGCGACAGCTGCGCGAATGGTGTGAAGTTGGTTACACTTGGAGTGCCCGTAGAATATACTGTAGAATATTTCCATTAGCAATGATAAAACGAATATATTATTAATACGCTTGGTTCTCATGAGAATGGAGAATGGCTCATATCTTTACTGACTTTTAAATTCGCTTTCACTTAGCTGACTCCATTGAGTTACACCTCCTCTTTTTCCTTCGATCCCAAAACGTCAAGTAAGTATTTGTGAAAAGCCCTGATACAGTGGAAACGAAGTTTTGATAGTATAGTAACTGATAGAAGTATAGGTATTATTCAAATATTGCTTTAAGATATTCCTCTTATGTACCGAAAGTTAACAAAGTGCTTTTTCTCACAAAGCTAAAGACTGTCGTTCATGTTGTATGAAAGCACCGTAACGATGTCCATATCGAATGAATCATTATTTTTATTTACCGAAGAAGGTATAATGTTGCAATTAGTTTTAAATTTCTAAGTTTTCTTCTGAAAGGATAGAGAAAAAAGAGTCTTAATGAATTTTCAAAATTTCTTATGAAAGTAGCACCTATTTCCGCACTGTTGGCGAAAAAGTGTAAAATTTTTTTATTTAAATTTCAGTCAAAAACTTATTTTTTTGGTTGGTATGACTGTCAGTATAATCTCTTCCAAATATAGCATCAAAATAATCATTGGTGTTTACAAGACGCCTGCCTTTCTGAAGTATATAAAGTGTATTCGGCGATTTTTAGGTTGAGTGAAATTATTCAACAAAAAAGTTCCTTTAAATTTTGTGTGCGGGATCAAATTTCTACTGCTAAACCGTGACAATTTTTTGTAACGAGCAAGTGATTTTGTTACTACAAATTATTCAAAGAGGGTCGAGAACGCGCTGAGAACGAGCCACGCCCAGGACGGCCAACAACATCAACTGATGATGAACACGTAATATAATAAAGAAATTCGGGATTGAGAATCGACGATTAACAGTCAGAATTCTTACCGGCAACTTTGGAATATCGGAAGGATCAGTGAAAACAATTAAAAGATCATTTGGGCATAAAGTGAGAGCAGGACTGGTTCTAAAATCACTAACTTTGTTCGAATAACAGCGTCACGTTAACGTCTGTAAAACATTACTTCCCGACCAGAGATCTGCATTGAGTACCAATAAAATTGGTGTACTTAAGTCATGAACCATAACAATTGGTGCAAGTGTGTATCAATGCTAATTCATAAAATACTATTACTCACTCCAACCAAATCATAGAAATATACACAGCAAACTTAGTTGGTTCTAACTCTAAAAATCTTATTAGATTTATGGCTTCCACTTGCTGAACTTTCTGAGCAGTTATCGTTTATTTTAAAAAAAATTAAGTGGAATTATTTCAGTAATTGTAAGTTGTTTTATTTTGCTAACTTAGTTTAGTAGAATACTTTCTTTATTAAATATCCATATACAAATGTATGCAAGTATTTCATTTCTTTCAGTTTAAAAGTTTACTATGGATACAGAAGCAGTCGTAGATAAAATTGTTAACGGTTTTTATAAACTAAATGGCAAACGAAAGAGTAGAAGTGCTACCCGAAAGAGCAGCCTAAACAGAAAGTTAGTGAAGACGATAGAAAACTAGCCTTAGAAACTTGCGCGGATTGGATGATTGCAGACTGTCGTCCTTTTTCAACCGTAGAAGGTTCCGGATTTAGGAATCTAATACAATTTTTTATAGCTATTGGCACGAAATATGGCAAAAATGTACAGTGGCAAGCAAAAGTGAGTGCATGTTTGAAAATTCTATGTTTCAATATCTGTAACTTCCTCAATATTAAATCAAATTCAACCAAATTTTCAGCGTTAATTATCTATTATGTATTTAAAAAAATGCCGTTTGTAAAAAAGTTAAACTAAAACAAAAAAATTGACTTACGGTCAAAAACGTAAAATATGAGCAATGCACTCAGTTTTGCAAACTAAATCAATTTTTCTAGGAATGTTTATGATCTAAACAAGTAGTTTTTATACTTTAATAAATGTGAATTTAGCTGTTAATATTTTTTATTTTTGAAATAATGAATTTTATGCTTATTTCATCTATTTTTGCTTTTGTCCTTATTATTGTGTCAAAGCTTAGTAAAATTCATGGTTAGAGTCAGAATTACACAAATCTTCGATTTTATGAAAAATCATTGGTATGTTAATAGAAATAGATAGTTACTACAAACAAAATAATGGGTTGTCAAAAAAGTCTTGCGGTATTTTTTATTGAATCAATTCGTGTGGCACCCATACGTCGAGTTTCTTAGTGACTTCAAGCTTCTTCAAATGATTTATACCGGTTTGATAACTCCTATGCCGGTCTCTTTCGACCAATTCAGCGGTTTTATCGCAATTTTCGACGACAGGTCTTCGGGAGGGTGCCGCATCTTCGACCACCTCTACACCAGAACCAAAACGTCGAAACCATCGTTGTGCGGTGGAAATGGAAACTGTATCCTGTCCATAAACTGCACAAATTTTATTGGCGGCTTGAGATGCATTTTTGCTTTTATCGTAGTAGTACTGTAAAATATGCCGTATTTTCTCTTTATTTTGCTCCATGTTTGCGACGCTATAACTCACGAACAACTTAAAAGAAACGACAATCACTCAAGCACGTGTTAGCGTGTGAAATGAGCTTTCCAAAAAGGTATAGCATGACCCGATGCGATGAATAAAATTAGAACTTAGCGCTTTCAGCGCCAATTAGCGAAAATACCGCAAGACTTTTTTGACAACCTATTATCTTAAAAAGCTTACATTAAGTAAAGAAATAATGAGCTATTGTTTTTTATTATTTTTATTCACATGTTTCATTAATTGTTAAGATCTTACATCTTTTCTCTAAAAGATCTTATGTCATCTGACATAAAATTATCATGATAAACATATTTTTGATCTCGTAATAAAAGAGACTGATAAGATCTTTACTCGAATGACTTTAATGTCAATTATGAAATCCAAGTAAACATATTACTCACATAGATTTCGTTTATTACAACTTGTAATAAAAACTGCTTCTGTTCTTCATCACAAGTGAGACTATCATCATATTTATCAATTAACGCTACAGCTCTTTCGGCAATATCATTTACGACTTTAATTGATCGAACAGTTTCTAAAGAAGCCTGGTACCCGTCATCGAATTCCCATTGATCTACAGGTAAATCTAGAAAACTTGTAGATAAACCGCAATTCTCAAAGAAAATCATCGATTTTTGAGTAATAAAATCACTAATATCTTTTGAGCCAAATGATTTTAAATCAGCTTGTTTTAAACATAACTTCCTCGTATTTTCTGTCGTACTTAATTGATTTGTTATTGCTTGAACCTTGCATTGAGTCTTATATCAAACAATTTATCCAATTTATTGGTAAATTTTTTTATTTTCAACAGATGAAACTCAGAGTGTTTTCTAAATCGACTTTTATCTAAATTCCTCCATTCTGTAAAAAGCGTTTCGATTTTTGTGATAGCATGTTGTTTTTTATAAGTGGTATGCTCATAACACTCCAAATTTCTTGAACTTCTTCTATAACCTCGGCAGCACATTCACGAATTGTTTTCTTTAAGATGTCGTACTTAAACATGAAATAATTAAAAACATCTCCATTTTTAGGCAGCTTGCGTGATGGCAAATTATTATGAACGGCACCCAAAAGATAAACATAATTTGAACTATTTTCCGACATAAGTAATATATCTTTACAAAACAAATAACAATAAATATCCACTGGTCTCAAATTATAGAATAGAAACTAGTCAGCTTATGCAGCCAATTTCATCTAATCGGCTGTGACACATACATATTATACTTATACTAACGACATCTATTTATGAGGTCATTTTTGCAGTTGTACACTGGCGGGGTTATATAACTGCTGTTTTAAGTTACAAGCTCTGTACCAGAATCCTTTGACGTATAAAAAGGTCCAAAAAAGATATATGTATCTTATAAATTTTACATCATAAATAATTTATAAGTCCACGAGACTTATAAATAAAAATTGTAAAAAGATTAATCTTTTTGTCTTCATTATATTTGTTAATAAAATTATTTTTATCTTTTACTGCACCATATAACAATCAATTAAAGTATAAAAGCTACTTGTTTAGATCATAAACATTCCTAGAAAAATTGATTTACTTTGTTTTTTTCGTTGGAAAGAAGTTTAATAAATGTTTATCAATAATTGAAAATAAAAATCATAGAACAAATTGTAATTGAAAGAGCAATAAAAAAACGGTGTTGATTCTATAAATTCGAGAAAGGATCATTTTTGTAGAGAATTTAATTTCCAACAAAACCATACCAAGGGTTTTTTTATATTTGGTATTTTAAATTATCTATAACCAAAAAATGAATGGAAAAAAACATTTTTGACGAAAATTCTTATTTTTGCAAGCGCTAACTGAAAAATGAAAACAAAGGGCTCAAATTTTGACACAATTATTTTTTCGTGACTCTCAACAAAATTTTTATATGGGACAGAAAAAAAAATTATTTTTTTTATTTGGCACAGTCTAGAAGACATGTTTATTAAAAATGCGCAAAATTTCAGATTCAGTTGAAGATAGTGTAGTGGTAATGCTAAAAAACAATTTATCTTCACTCAATATTGCAAAAAACTTAAAAATAAGTCAAAAAATTGTAATGGCTGTAAAAAAAAGAAGATTAGTTGTTGTTGAATCCAATTTCGGTGGCCGCCCAAAACTGCTTACAGATGCGGATGCTCGTGCAATGGCACAAAATTTAAAAAAATATAAGCGGGTAACACCCAAAAAAGCGGCTGAAATGCTGGACAAGAACGTTAGTGCCTCTACTGCTCAGAGAGCATTACACAGAATTGGTTTTGTATCCGCAATAAAAAAAAAAAAAAAAAAATAAACCAGCACTATCTGATAAAAATATGTATAAAAGCGCGTTTGGCATTCTGCAGAAAGTATCAGGATTGGACAGAGCATGACTGGAAAAGGGTTATCTGGTCTGATGAAAGTAAAATTAATAGATTTCAGTCCGACGGCAAACAATATTATTGGTGCAGACCACATGAACGCATTCAAAAACACCACGTCAAGCAAACCGCGAAACATGGTGGTGGAAGCTTAATGATATGGGGGTGTTTCACGTGGTGGCATATGGGATCACTCGTAAAAATTGAAGGCATCACGAAGAAGGAAGACTATCTTCAAATATTATAAACAAATTTGCCGGATTTTTTGGACGAGTGCACATATCCAGAGGAAGAAATGGTTTTTCAGCAGGATGGGGACCCGAAACACACGGCCAAGATAGTGAAAAAATGGTTGGACGAACAGAAATTCCAGAAGCTAATGTGGCCTACGCAAAGCCCAGATTTAAACCCAATCGAAACTTTGTGGTCTTTGGTAAAAAGACGATTGGGTTTACACGAAAGGGCCCTAAAACATATGGCAGAACTTATGGAACGCGTTCAGGACGAATGGACAAACATTCCTTGGGAAACCATACAACATCTGGTTGAAAGTATGCCCAGACGCATCGCAAGTGTGAAAAAAAAACAAAGGTCTTTGGACAAAATATTAAATTTTTTGTGTATATGCTTAATTTATTCGAAGATTTCATAATGTGCAAAACTGAGTGCATTGCTCATATTTTACGTTTTTGACCGTAAGTCAATTTTTTGTTTTAGTTTAATTTTTTTACAAATGTCATTTTTTTAAGTACATAATAAATAATTAACGCTGAAAATTTGGTTGAATTTGATTTAATATTGAGGAAGTTACAGATATTGAAACATAGAATTTTCAAACATGCACTCACTTTTGCTTGCCACTGTAGATATAGACGATTTGCTCCCAGACCCTACAACAATTTCGCGCAAAAAAAAAGCGGATATGAAAAAAAAGAGATATCATGTGAATTAAGCAGTATTGTAGAGTCCGGTCACTGTTCTGCCACAATTGATTTGTGGAAAGACAATTACATTAAACGAGATTTTTTGCGTGCCACATTGCACTTTCAAAAAATTTAAATTATATGACATTGTACTTGGGATAAAGTCTATGGACTTTTCGCAATGTACTGGAATTAATATTAAAAACAGCTACGAAGTCTGTTTGGTGAATTTGGCATTCACAGTTTAGATAGCGTTATTTTCGTCACCGATCGAGGAAGCAATGTGAAAAAGGCATTAGAAAATAACGAAAGGCTTAATTGTTCAAGTCACCTTTTCTCAAACATTTTACAATCAAGTGTTGAATCTACAGATGAACTCAAAGACATAATTTTGTCATGTAAAAAGTTAGTAAAATATTTTAAAAAATCGGGTATGCAACATATGCTGCAAACGTCGTTGAAAAGCTATAGCCCAACCCGATGAAACTCACATTTTTATATGCTAAAGTCAATAGCAGACAATTGGTTGAAAATTAATGAAATTTTGACAAATAATGGAGAAATTAATTGGCTTACAAATTTTAATATATATATTATTCAAGCTTTGGTTAAGCTTTGCCGAGATTTTTAAATAATTTTTAAAACACTTCAGGGTTGTTCCACCCCTTCCTTATGCTACGTAATACCTGTAACTCATCGAATAAAAGAACTTTGTAAATTCGATGAGAATGATCTTCAAACAATTTCAAACTTAAAATTGAAGGTTTTGGAAGGCTTAGAAGAAACTTGGCTCCCAAATTTGAGTATATGGCACAAAGTTGCATACTATTTATATCCGCCAGCATTATGCCTCCAAGCAAATCACTTAAGTGAAGTTCAAAATTTCTGCATTGCTGAAATTACAAATGGAGATAGGTTACGTCATTTAACTATGCACGACCCTTTTACAACGTCAATACCTTTGCTACCGGAAGACCCATCGACACAAATTCTTCAGTTAAACGACTCAGTTTCAACTTCTACATCTTCAATAACAGTGACTTCCTCAATCAATAGAGAAAGCTTCTTTTTTCCAAACCTCTTGCAACGTACTTTTTCATTAGGAGATGAAAATATTACAGAAGAAGTACACCGATATTCTAAAGAAAATGTTGAATTCCATGACAACTTTGATGTAATGCAGTGGTGGCAAAACAATATTAAACAATATCCTAGGTTGTCAATTTGGCATGCAGAGTATTGGCCATTCCTGCTAGTAGCACAGCATCTGAGAGAGTATTTTCACTAGCCGGTAATATTATTACCGAAAAGCGGAACAGAATAACCCCTAACACAGTGGATAATATTCTCTTTTTAAATTCTATTTTCAACAAAGAACTTTAAAATATTTTCTGTGTATATGTATATGTTATTGATGTGCGGATATTTATATTTTATTTTTTAATACTTATGGATTTATTTTATTTACTTATGAATGTAGGAAATAAATGACTTGGTGTTTTATTATATGTACAATAAATAGATGCGTCTTTATTAACGTTCCAAATGCAACTGTCCCGTTTGTCTGTTGTCGGGTACGCGTCTAGTATATTCGTCAACTTGGTATTGACTATTGCTTCTATAGCATGGTTGCATTCTTTCGTATTATACAGTTTAAGTTAAAATGTAAGTAATAGTTGCTTAGTTAGAAAAATGTAGGTAAGTAATAATATATATAATGATATATTAATATTAATATGTCTGTCCACTTCGAGTCGTCCGTCCGTGTACGTCTCCTACATGAATGTGATCTCATTTTGTTATTTAGAATTTAAAACGAAAAGAAAACTCATATTTTGGCTTTTAACTTCAACTGTTGTATTCGCAAATTCAAATAAACACAACAAACAAAAAATACTCAAATGACTTTAGTCATTCTGCTGAATAATTGGTGCTTCTTTGTGTTTTTAGTCATAACGGTATAATATTATGACCCAATTCATTGAATAAAGGAGCTAGGTACTCTACCAGTACACACCAAGAGAGAATTTGTCTTTTTACTTACACAAGTTATGTGTATGAGCGTAAACGTTTGACTTTGACTTATACCCATTACGACTAATTTTTGCATTAGTCAACCAATGACTCAAAAAAGAGAATAATTGCAGATCTCTGTTCCCGACTCCCAAAATGTCATGAAACCTTATGATCGAATATATTGGCAAAGGTAAGTCGATGCCGAAAGATAATCGAGGGTATGTTGACAGTTTTTGCGATTATCGAGGTAAAAAAGCCCAGAATTATAGACTTATAACTTTGCACCACGATAATGTACCGCGGCAAACTGAATTGAGTTTTCGTGAGATTTTTGTCAGATTTTAAATAATTATACTTGTATTGCAATGTGAAACAATTTATTAAAAGTTCAGAGATGATCGTACTAAGTTAAAACCTACACCAATTGTGTAGATATATTTGCAATCATAAATGCATTCAATATTCAGCACGTTTCAGAAGCGAGTGGTCCAACGACGTCACATAGCTAAGAATGATGCAAAAAAACCGTTCAAAAAACGGTGTTTGGGATAAAAAAAAAGGTCAACAGTGTTAGAGATAAATGCATGTATAAAAGGCATAAAAATTTTGTGCGAGTCTTTGAAGAGCTTATCTCTTCTTAATAACGGTATTTGTATTATAAATAAATGCGTACTTCCGCACATACCGATGTATATCTGTGTGCATGTATGTAAGTATATGAGTAAAGTGTATATTCCCCAATAAACTGGTGTCTTAATTGAGTTTGACTATAATTGTTCCTTGCAGTTTTTTCTTTGAACATTGCAAAAGAGCAGAAAGTTATCAGAAAAAAATTACTGTTTTTGGCACGTTCTTGCAAAAACAGAAAATGAAATAGGCAGGCATATGTATCTTTTCTTTTAAGGGGTGTTTGACTGCAGGAATGTACCAAGCATTAGCCAAAGGGTTTGGGTGATTTCGGAGTTTAAATATATATTTCATTCTGCTATCTTCTACTTCTTCCTTTACCATAGGAATACGAAGGTCTTTATGGATATTATTCGAAGCATTTTCGATTGAAACCTTTGTATTATGTCAATATTAGTTGCACAGGTCGTATCCCACAGTTGAATGCCATACATCCAAATCGGTCTTATGACCGCATTATGTAAAAGCACTTTGTTGTCTAGGCTAAGTTTGGAGTTTTTATTTAAAAGCCAATTTCTCCACGCGAGTCTTCTATCTAGGTGAACACCAAGATATGTTACTTCGTTCGCTTGGATTACTAAAATTTTACAAATACATTTATACCCCAGTTCGCTAGCCATTCTTTGACAGAACTTAAATGCTCCGCTAATATTCTTGATGCTATTATTTGGCATTTTTTACGACTCACTATAGCTGTGTCATTCCCAAAAGTTGAAGTTAATACATTGTTAGCTGTTTGAAGATCTGCTGTATATATGATGTATAGAGTTGGGCCTAAAACGATGCCCTCTGGTACACCAGCCCTTATCTGTCTTTCATCAGATATTAAATCTCCAACTTTCATCATAAATTGTCTATTATTTAAATAAGACTCCAACGCTTTATACAATTCTAAAGGTAGAATTTTTTTAATCTTATATAAAAGGCCTTCGTGCAACAACTTATCGTACGCCTGAGCTGCATCTAAAAATATTGCTGGACAGTACTCTTTGTGCTAAGTATTTGATCCTTATCCTTATTTCGTTAGTAATTCTATTTACTTGCTCTATTGTGCCATGTTTCGCACGAAATCCGAAATGATGCATTGGTTTTGTATTATTTTCGTGGAGAAAAGGAGTCATCTTTGATAGTAATACTTTTTCAAATACTTTAGAAAGACAGAGTAGAAGACTGATTGGTCTGTATGAAGACTGCTGTGTTAAGTGTTTCCCAGGTGTATCTATCGAGATAATCTGCGACTTTTTCTATGAAATTGGATATTATCTGAAACTAAGAATTGCATTGAAGAGCAAAGAGAGCACCTCTACAGTAATAATTGGTAACTCAATTATTATTTTTGGGGAAATATTATCATGTCTCGGTGACTTTTTTGGATTAAGTTCTTTGATGACTCCAATAATTTCAGAAGGTGAAGTCTTAAAAGACTCGATCGACTCTTTGGCTGCGTTGGGTAAGATTGACAACTTAAAGTTGTTCCTCGTCGAATTAGGTTGAAATACCTTTTCTAGGTGATTTGGAAGACAATTAGCCTTTTCCTCGTCATTTCGAGCCCAAGTCTCGTATAGGCATGTTGGAGTCAGCTGGTGGCTTCCTGGAATTTTGAGCTTTCCAAAGGGAGTTTTGCTTGCTTGAATTTGGACACAACTTCTTTATATACATATCTGTCTTCAAATCTTCCTCACATTTAAAATCTTTTTTAATTTACTTATAGCAGACTTTAACTGAAGCTGAGTGGAAGGGGAACGATTTATCTGCCATTCACATCTTGCGCGCCTTTTTTATTTACAAGCTTTTGTATTTCTCTATTAGTAATTTTTCTGGGACCAAGCGGCGTATAGTATTTGTTTGGTGTTGCTAAGACAGCTGTGCTGGTTATTATATCATTGACTTTCGTCAATATCTCTTCCTGTATGTATTTTGTACTCAATATTACTGTGGCTACTCACGTTTTTTAATTATATTATAGCTAATTCGTTTTCTAAGAAGTTAGACTCACTTTTGGATAAACGAATATGGGTTGTTCACATAACTTTATTAGTACCGGAGAATTAGCAGAAGATCAGTAAATGTGTCAGCTCTTATGTGCGATTTCTCTATATTTTTGATTACAGCAAAATCAATTGAATCTGGTGTTTTGTTACGATCACTAGGCCAATATGTCGGCTTACTGGGAGGTATTATTTCAAGGTTATTATGCCTACAGTTTGATACAGCTGTCGTCCTTTCGGATTAATTAGTCGTGAGCCCCAATATGTGTATTTTGCATTGTAATCTCCACCTGCTAAAAATCTATGGCCTAGTGTTCCAGAAAAGTCTTTAAATTAGATTTCTGTAATTTTAAACCGAGGTGGGCAGTATATGGCCGACAGTTTCAAGTCCCCGCAGCGGTTTTTTATAGTTGTTGTTGTAGCTTGTAATTGCCCTGTGGCATAAGATTCTAATGCGAGGTGATTTAACCGTTTTCTAACCAACACTTATGTTCCTCCTTGTGCCTTTCCATCTGTATGGTTTGTAACATAGAATCTAAATCCCGGTATAAAGAAATTGTTTTTGTTCGTAAGATGAGTTTCTGACAATATCATCATTACATCAATATTATTTTCATCTAGAAATTTCATAAGTTCCAGTATATGTTGGTTGGTTCGTTAACACCGTTAGTATTCCATAAACAAATGTTCAATACACACATTTTTTACTTAAAAAATTTGCAACATTTGGTTTCGTGATTTGATTATATCTTGAATTATATTTTGCATTGAAGCCATAAATTGTGGCTTACATTGGGTAAGGTTGAAAATCATAGTTTCAACGCTTCCATTTGGTTGGTTTTGGGGCATTTCCATTTGTTCTGTATTGCATGTTACCACGTTTTCATAGCTCTCTTGTGTAGCATTGTCTTTAGGATTTACCGGTTTTTAAATATGGACGGGGATTTCAATATTTTCATTACGAGGAATATTAAACATTTTGTTACGACGTGCTTGAATGCCCTGTGGCAACTTCTATTCCAAATCTTTATATACTATACAGGGCAACCCTTGTAGTTAGCAGTGGGATTTCCTCCATAATTGATGCATTACCTTATCTGGGAAGTCAATTTTCATGGTGAATTCAGATTCATTGCGTTTAAGGCATTTGTTTGTTTAAATTTTTTTCACTTTGTAGTACCTAATCAGCTGTGATAATGTAATACATTTCCAATGCTGACAAGTAGATAATGCTAAATGAGAGTCGCACAGAGAGTTTTCGAGTAGATTAGATTCAAATAATCTCGGAGACTAGATTAAGAACTGTCATTATACCCTGAACGGTGTATATTAAATTTGTCACGATATTTGTAACACCAGAAGGAAGCGTCGGAGACCCTATAAAGTATATATATAAATGATCAGTATGTTGAACTGATCATTTAGCCATGTCCACCCGTCTGTTCGTCTGTCTGTATATATACAAACTAGTCCCTCAGTTTTTAAGATATCGTTTTGAAATTTTGCAAACGTCATTAACTCTTCAAGAAGCTGCTCATTTGTCGGAACGGCCGATATCGGACCACTACAACATATAGCTGCCATGTAAACAGAACGGCCGGAATCAAGTTCTTGTATGAAAAACTTTCGCATTTGAAAAGATATGTTCACGAAATTTGGTATAAATTATTTTCCAAGGTATTCTGCGAAGAAATTGTTCAGATCGGCTCACTATAGCATATAGTTGCCATACAAACCGAACGATCGGAATCAAGGGCTTGTATGGAAAACTTTCGCATTTGACGTGGTATCTTCACGAAATTTGACATATGTAGATTACTGCTTAAAATAATAACATCATCTTCGAAAAAATTTTTCATATCGGATTACTATAGCATATACATAGCTTCCATACAAACTGAACACATAGTTACTTAAAGAAATTCACCTGTGAAGGGTATATTAGCTTCGGTGCAGCCGAAGATAACGTTTTTTCTTGTTTTTGTATGACGAAATCTTGTTAAATTTATAATATTGGTGGAATAAGCTATTTAACAGCCGAAATCTTGTGATTGAAATCCCACTTCGATTAAGGCCTTGCTAGAAAACATGACTCGTGTAATTTGCTACTTACCGATCGAAATGCTCCAACGAGTCATTGAAAATTGCACTCAACGAATGGGTCATCTTAGACATATCCGCGGCCAATATTTGAAAGAGATGATATTCAGAAAATAAATGCCAAAGTATTCCCAATTAAATTTGAAGTTTCAGAGTTTTTTTAAAGTAAATTTATCACCCTTTACATCCCTTTTTGCATTTCTTTAATGAAAGAGAAAGTGTTTGGTCAGAAGTATGTCACTGTGCAAAATTGGATGACCGTGACCATGAATTAGGCTATTAACCTTTATGAGAGCACCGCTTATGCATATGTGCATCAATTCTGACATCCATATACATATGTTAGAGAAAAGGAGAGGATACATATGTTAGGAGAAAAGAAAGAAAAAAGGGGGAAAATATATACTACTGTGATCAAGTTGGAAGGTGAATTTTGTCCTTTTCGTCTCCTTCAAAGTAATTCTCTCCCGCTGCAATACACTTATGCCAACGAATTTTCCATTCATCGTAGCATTTGGAAAAATCTTTCGGCGTTATGGCCACCAGAGCCTTCTTCGATTCAGCTTTTATACAGTATGAGATGGTGCGTTATCGCACTTCTTTGTTCATTAAATTCAAATATAGTAAAAATCGAAGAATTCACTTTTAGAGCCTCACAAAACGACGCGTATCTCAAATACTAATGAATAATTTGACGTTAAATTGGCATAAATTTACCGATTCGAAAAAGACGCGAAGTATAAGTATATTAAATCACAGAAGTGCCCATATTTTTAGAATAATATATCAACGATCCAGGCTTTTTCTTAAGCTTTTTCATACCTCAAAGATTTTTAGTAACTGGGGGAGTAAGGTGAAGAGCTTAAGCATCATACAATACACAATTTAATGTAATAAAAGTAATAGGAAATAAGAAAATCAGAAGCTGGTAGGACTAAAATATTTAATTTATCTCTACCAAATGATAGCACGCCACTCTGAAGTAGAACTTTACTAATACATACATCAAAAGCTCAATTACTCGCGGTCAGTTTGTTGCAAAAAAAAAGAAAACAGTTAACAAAAGTTTCGCAAAAATATATCACCACACTGAAAAATAATGCTCATGAACTGCACTTAAACAATTTATAGCCTAACCGCAGAGATGCATCGAGGCATCTGCCAACTTTTTCTGCTATTTAACTGCAAAACACATAATCATTCAATTGCACTGCAGAGCAAATTCTTTATCTGTCACTTTTAAGATATGAGTGAAATTTAAGTGTCTTTATGAGTATATTGTGTCATATATATGCCCCAAAGAGGCACTTAATGCAGGAAATAATGATATTGTAAATAGAAAGAATGCGGTCAATATACGCATTCGTACATAAATGGAATCAAAGGGCTGAAAGAAGTCAGTCAAAAGACTTTTCGTTTTTATGACTAGACTTTGCGTATGGAAGTATATAGTATGTATGTGTTTGTTACGAGTGACATACCGACACGGCAGCGATGGTAGGACAGCCCTTACTTTTCTTTGGAGTGCCCTTCTACACAACACTGTTAATTGTAAAGTCACTGCAGTCATATTTTTAGTTGTTTCATTGTCTTAGATATATATTTAGAATAAATTTTCTCCTAGTGCATTTCAAATAAAATTCATATGTTCCTTTTCAATAAAATTTTTTAGTACAGTCTCAATCTCTCACTCAGTAATTTATTCACTTATTTGCACTCACATAAGTACTGAGTTGAAGAGTACAGTTTATTACTCATTCACTTAGCAAATTAGTTCCCTGAAAAAAATTGTTACGAGTATATGGAGTAAAGTCAGGTAGATATTCGAAAATTATATTATTAGTTACAGGGGGACTAACTCAAGTTTTGAGCCGATTTTTTTTTATTTTATTATCATTGAGACAACACACATATTGAGTAGTATATGCGGTATAAAGTCACCCGGAAGTTCCAAAATATATATGTATATTAGATATGTAGGAACTACAATAAGTATTGAGCAAATTCAACTAATTACTTAACTTTACATTCAGACATATGATTAAAGGAAAGAATTGTTTCCGAATTTCTCTTATATACGAGGTGTCTTCAAAAAGTATCGCGAATTTTGTGTTTTTTCAAAAATTATTTATTTATTCATGAATATCTATTTTGTCCCCTTCAAAGTAATCCCCCTGAGAGAGAAGCGTAACGTCGTCCTTTCATGGGCTTCTTCAGTTTAGGGAACAAGAAAAAGTCACAGGGGGCCAGATCTGGGGAATACGGTGGCTGCGGCATCATTAGTGCGTTGTTTTTGGCCAAAAAGTCGCGCACAAGCAACGATGTGTGTGAGCAGGGGCGTTATCGTGGTGCAAAAGCCAATTTTTGTTCTTCCACAAATCCGGGCGTTTCTGGCGGATTGCTTCGCGCAAATTGCGCATAACTTGCAGGTAATATTCCTTATTGACTGTTCTTCCCTGTGGCAAGAACTCATGATGCACCACGCCCCTGCAATTGAAGAAAACTGTCAGTTACGATTCGCGATACTTTTTGAACACACCTTGTATCACACACATTGCCCGACTTTTTTTGGTATAAAGTCAATTATAGGCACTGGAGTCCTCATATTCGGTACCTACAGGCTTGAACAGTTTCAGTTCGATTCGGCAAAACATTAGTAAGGAGGTAAACTTCAAAAGCATTATGTGTGCGAAGTTTTAGTTTGTTATATTAAGTATTGCATTACTTGTATACTGGAAAGTCTAAGAATCGGATGGAACTTTAAATTATGTTAATTTTCTTCCGTCTTTTTAATCCGATTTTACCAATTTTTACAATTTGACGCGGCTGTGAATAGCAGAGGAATGTTATATGTACTAAATTTTATAAGTATCGATAAAGTTGGTCCCGAGATATGGATTTTCATCTCAACGTAGATGCTCATCGTCCAAATTTATCAAGTATCACGGCCGGTCGTTTGACTACAATTGACTCAAAATTTGAAGCCCCCCCTTAACAATGACCAGCAGTACCCATTTTTTTTATAGGCAGTAAGTAGTTCAGTCACAAGATCTTTGTAATTGTCAGCTTTCACATTTCTAAGAAAATGTTTAACAACGCTTTTAAAGGGACTAATGGCTTGTATTTCAGTTTCATTGAGCATTTCCTAAAACTAATGAAAGATGGACATTAGTTCTCTACACTAGAGGTTTACTGGTAACGAGTGCCTAACGTCCTGCCACTGCTTCTGTACATAATGAAGAAGGGCTCTTACTTTTAGGTCTTCACATACTGCCCAACATAACGGATGTGCTCTAAAAGAACGCTCATATTATATTATGATTCCTTCATATGAACCGCATAAGCTAAGGGCGCAGGTGGATATTTGTTACCGTTATGAATCAATACCGCCTTTAAACTAGGTTTAGAGGAATCAATGAATAGGCGCCCATCAAGTGGATCATGTTTCTCTTCTAGTGCGTTAAACAAAAAGTTAACTTTTGAACAGTGTACTAGATTTCCTTCTTGAAGAAAGCAATTTGTGGAGTATTTCTGCCTCTAATATTCGGACACCGTAAGTCTACTGATAAATTTTGTAAAAAAAAATTATTGTAAAATACGCTGTTTACTTCCAACAAGTAGGCAGAACCGCTCTAAACCGGATAATGAAATTTTATGTATAGTAAAATCTAAAGCCGCAGGTTACAGAATATCCGTGGGTGATAGAAAAATTTTGTTTTCAGATTCAGGGTATCAAACTGCATTAGAAACACCTAAGAATTTTCATGTAAAAAATTATGTCTCTACCAGTATTATTATACTCTGTAGCAACATAAGTATTGCAAGAGTATAAGAACTAAGTGCAGTTTATCAAACAGATAACAATTGCCAACCACAAGGAAAAAATATACCCACGAAAAAATATTTCAGTTGGCAATATAAATTTTTATTTATAAATGTGAATATAACAATTGCGCGACTACTACACAAATACTTTCAGAAAAGACGCGAGAATTTTTCTCAACAAAATGAAATATTAATTAAATAAAAATTCCATGTTGATATTACTAAATTTTTTCTGCTCGATAAATTTTTAATATGTTATTAAAGCAAACGTTAAAGAAAATTGAATTGTGATTAAATACAACTCGCGTAGCTCTGTGCTAATGCCGCCACGTTCCCATAAGCACTTGAGTACGTTCCGCTTTCTGTTATTTTGTGTTCACTAAATCTAATTAACTTCTTACTGTTGGCAACATTTTTTTCTCAATTAAAAAAATATACTTTGGAAGTGAAGACTTGAAAGTAGTAACGCAAACAAAAAAATAATAAAAATAAGTAAAGTGTGTGTAAATGAATGAAACAAAATGCATAAAAATACAATCTTCAGCAACAGAAAACGTACTGGAAGATTGTGAGATCATTTAATAATAAAGGGTTTTTGTGTGCCAGTTAAGCCGACAGCTCTCAAGTGCGCGCCGCACAGTGGCATTTCGGCGGAAAAATAGGATTTTTCCACTTTCCAATTACAAAACTTTAATGATTTTGTTTTGTAAAGAAATATTTGGATAAGAAAAATTCAACAAGGTTTTTTATAAAAAGTAAAATTTTATAGTTAAAAAAACTAACAGAAGTCGATGGAAAGTTATTCAAAAAAATCAGATTAAAATTATTGTCCAAATAAAGATTTTTTTTGTGTGTAAGTTTATAGCTATAGGTTTTCTTTTATTTTTTAGTGAAAATATAACACCTACTTGTTTATAAAAAAAAAATGTATTGAAATTGGCAAAGTAAGCTATTTTTTATAATTTTTCAAAAATTATACTAAAAAATATCAACTTTTCATTTTTTGATGGAAAAAACTTTATGTGCTTTGCCTTGCTTAGCCCTCTTACTATAAAAAAATGAAAGTTCCGAGTCTGTATTTTCAATTAAAAAAAAAAACAACAACCGCCAATTACCGTCCCTTTTAGTTAGTTCTTATAACTTCGGATCCTTACATAAGTAGCTTAAGGCGTCATTCGAACAAAATTTCCTTAGAACTAGATCCCATTGTTAAAGATATGGTGCTTGCATAATATTACAAATAAAAACTAACACAATTTTTCGCCTGTTACGTATTCAATTAAAACATTGCATATTATATTGGATTTTTATCAAGGTAAAGGTATAAATAACGTCACTTTGCGTTTAAGTTTAATTTTTGTTTATCAGGAGAACTCAATTAAGAAGTGTCCCGAATTTTAAGTCCCTAGGTCCAAAAATAAAAATTTTGGCAATTGCAGTTATATGGGAGGTGGGTGTGACAGTGGGCGGATTTCCAAGATTTTTTCAAAATTTCTTAATTTAGTCCAGAGAAGTGTTTCTGCAAAGTTTCATTGTTGTACGACCACTCCTTCTATTTTTTTCCAAGAAATGTATGGAGCGGTGCCACCGTGCGCCGTGGTGTATACTTAACCAAGTTCACTTTTCTGTTTTTTTCTGTTTTATCATTAAATTCTGCTAACTCGTGATACTCTTTATAACGGATAAATCTTCTAAATTTTGAAGTTGCGCGTAAAAATAAAATTAAGTGAAATCACAGGATACCTAAGTAAATTCCACTCCAGCATATGGTGTCCTTTTAGCACTTTGCAAGTTTGTACACATTAAATATATATTACTGTGTTTCTAGGAAAGAATCCAGCATTGCATCTTCTCCATCTTGGCTAATTTTACGATTTTAGCATACGGCCAGTGCTGAAAATAGATCAATAGGCATACCTCCTTTCAAATTTACGTACTCAAAAGCTAAAGACTGGAAGGCATTGGTGGAGTTTGGTACTTCTGTTAGTTGCTGAGTGGTTCGTGGAGTTCGCCTTTTATATCATTAACCTTAGTTTGCAGGATCGTATTCTGTACAAGGTGCGTTGCAAAGTAAACAGGACTTAAAAACAAAGAACAAAT